>JAJHUR010111847.1:10651-26274 GCA_027495735.1 Lutjanus campechanus | reverse complement strand
TAAGTTCCAGTTTATTTTAAGCCATAGATCCTCCATCTCACTACTGCAATCACTCCAATAACATAAAGGGATAGTTTAGTTAATTAAAGTGTGGTTGTGTGTAGCTTGTCTGCTACAGAATTATATAGTTTAACCCAGACATACAGTAGGTGTAGGGGGTGAAATATCAGCATTATCAAGATTAATAATTTCAGTGTAAATAGTCCTTGGAATGACTGGGGTAGCTGTGTTTTTCCAGAAAACAACTCTTGAAGATTCACTTGAGATTTCCATCTGTAATTATGTAGGTACAGTAAGCTGTCTCTCACACATGTATTACTTGACTCCCCATTTCTCAGAGCAAATGTTATGATGGGCTAGAATGTGCAGTCAAAACAGAGTCCCTGTTTTCTTTACAGTGGAACATGACCAGTAGCGGGAAGGTGTCAGCGGGAGTTCATTCACTTACAGCACAGAGGTGCTTAGATGGGTCACTAAATGTAATGTGCTGTATTTGAGCTACTGTACAGCTTCGGTGCAAGTTGAAATAAAGTAGTTCTGCCATGAAACTGCTCACAACAAGGCCTGTGGATTATCTTGAGTGACCGGGTCATGATTTTTGAAAAGAGACACAGGTGTTCACTTTTTCAAATGTATTTTTTGGTGCTTTGACCACCACAGAGCTAGTGCCATTTAGGCCCATTATACTGGAGAGAAAGCCATCTCTACAGCAGATATCTCCAAAACTCTGCAACTCACACCCAAAACAAAATCTAGAGTGATAAACAGCAGTACAGTCCAGGGGTAAAATATGCATTTTTTAGTTTGAGGTGAACTGTCCCTTTAAGGGCGTTGCAGTTGCTGTACTGGCTGGTCAATTCTGAGTAACGACATGAGCCCCATAACCACAAAAACACCCTGACTAGTGTTTGAAAGATAGCTCATTGGTGAACACTGCCTGTGGTTTTGTGGCTTTTAATGAGTTCCTCTGGCAGACTTTTCAGTCACGCTAGCAGCTAACATTTTTTAAAATCAACAGACTTGGCGTTTCATTTTACCTCGTAACATTTCATGGATGGCATAGGCCGTCAGTTGTTCCTTTTAGTCCAGACTAACTCAACTATTGGAAAATAGGGGTAAAAAAAGGATCTAGGAGGAGTTTATTAAAACACAAGGCATGGAAATGGCAAAAACTGTGCAAATGTTTCACAATGCATTCAAAATGGCTGACGTCCTGTAGGTTTTGGTGTATGGCTCCAAGAAGCTTTTTCAAGAAGAAGTCCAGATATGATACACGTGCTTACTGGATTTTGTAAGCGCCTAAAACCCACATCAGATGTAAATTTTCACCACTTCCGATGTGTAAGCCAAGTTTCATGAGTTTTCAAGCACTTTTAGCCCCTCGAAAATGACCCCATTTGGACAAAGTAAAAGCACAAAAAAAAAAAAAGGTTCTCAACCCTTAATAAAACAAGCTGCCTTTTGTTCATTGAAGACGTTAGCGTTGATTATTTTAGAACGGTCTAGCTATCAGCCAGGCTCTTTCTTTAGATTGTACAGTAAGAACACGTGGCTTTGCTAATTATGACACTGTGAAGGACGGGCCTGCCAAGCTCTAAAGCTCAGTTGTGGCATAATGGTTAAATGTGGTCATGTTTAACTGCAGCATAAGACTTGAGACAGCTGCAGGCCGATGCCTATCTAAAGGTTTTGGTGTGGTTAATTTTATGAGCTAAACTGTGCACACCTCACACACGCATAATAGTGGCTACACACACTTTTCACGAGAAACACAAGTGTTGGATTTTATCAAGAACCAACTAAGAGGGTTCTATCAAGAACATTCATATATTCTAAAGGTTTTATCTAGTAATCACCCAGGCAGTTCTACTGAGAACCCTATATATTCCAAGAGTTTTTATCCAGAATCAGCCAAGGGGGTTATACCAAGAACTTTTTCATATTCCAAAGGGTTTTATGTATTATGTATTTTGGGGGTTCCACAGAAAACACTTTTATATTATAGTACAATGAACCCTTGATGGACCCTTGATGAAAAGGTTCTCTAAGGCTTGTTGGAATTCTTGGGTGTTCTTTGGATGAAAGCGGTTCTTAATTGATCCCTCTTACAAAGAACCCTTTCAAACCCCCTATTCAAAAACGGGTTCTTAAGAGGCAAATGGCTCTGGGTAGAACCTCAGCCCCTTACCTCGAGGAGCGTACTCATTGTTTTTAATAGGCCTCTCTTTTAGTGTTAGCCACTAACCTACTCTACAAAGCTTTTTTTTAAGTTATCCCCTCCCCCTAATCTCATTGGTTTAACTCAACCAATCAGATTTTCTCTCCCTCAGATAAACGTTTGCGTAACAAAACCTCCAGTCTCACTTTGTTTTTTCTGCTGTTATGGTACACTAGATGTGAAAATATTATCTCAAACAAAGTGTTACTCACTCATCACAGCTTGGAATCTGTTTGGTAAACTTTTTACATCCAGCAGGAATAAAAGAAAACATTTGCAGGGATTTAATCAAAAGCAAAGTACAGCACGCTCGGGGGAAACCCTCCGTCACAGTGCGGAGGAGACAAGAGTGACTGATTGTGTTCCAGGCAAGAGTTCATACAGCGCTGTGACATGATGTTTCTCATTTGAATGTGAACTGGGTCGATATCGTTCCAACATCTCACAGATGGCGCGTGCATGTTCACTCTTACAAATAAGGGTTCCAGCAGGGTTCTTCCTGGAGGGCTGAGGTTCTACCCACAACCATTTGCTTCTGAAGAACCCTGTTTAAAAAAAAAAAAAAGGCTGGTCAAGGGTTCCTTGTAAGACTAAGGGTGCCATTAAGAACGCTTTCCATCCGAGGGTTCATCAAGGGTTCTTTGTATTATATATCATAGAGCCCCCTACATGGGTTCTGGGTAAAATCTTGGGATATAGAAATATTCTCTGTAGAATGTGTTCTAGATAAAAGTCTTGGGATATGAAATGGTTCTCTGTAGAATCCCTTGGTGAGTTCTTGACAAAACTCTTGGAATATAAAAGATTCTTGGTAGAACCCCCTGGTTGTGTTCTGGTTGGAACCATTACACCATAGACGGGTTCTCTGCAGAACCTCTCATAGGGGGTTCTGGGTGAAACCCTTCAAAGATGGTTCTAGGTACAATCCTTTATGCTGGGTTCTGCTATGAGGACAAATCCAAGAACCCTTAATGGTTCTAGTTGCACCTATATTTCTAAGGGTACAGCCTCTGGTTTGAAGCTTATGAGAAATGGCATAGGCCTCTCGTCTGTCTCCAAAGATGAGTTTGGGCAGATTATAGATAAAGATTTTCAGTATTTTACACAATGACGACATTTCTGTGATCGTCAGGCGATAATTTCCATGTGACGTGGAGGCACGGCTCTTTCTAACTGCTGTAGCATGTAGGCCCCCTCCATTTTTACACCCCTTTATGCGAATGGTTTGCCCCTAGGAGGAAGTGGTAAACTTCCTGCCACTTGCAATGTTGAAATTATAAAGGAAATGGTGACACGAAAAGCCACCTACAAGCTGAACGCGACGGTTTCCTTTACTCATGTGATGTCACATTTGAACGGACTGAAAACATAATTTCCACTGACTTAAGTTATGTGATGTTCTGCATGAGGGCGAAACAGAACGCAACGTTAAGTGATTGCAGACTAAAAATAACATTGATATAAAACACTAATATTTTTATTATTTCCTCTCCTTAATTATTTTCATTCCTCTTCTCTTCCTGTTTTGTGTTATGGAAACTACAATACAACAGATCTCCATTATGATTTTGGACCATGTTAGCTCACTAACAACCACACAGAATAAGTAAACACTCAGCGTCTGATGCTGTTTTCAATGAATATTTTTAAAGACGCACAGGGAAAAAATTAGTGTCACTTGGGTCAGCTGCTTTTAGAGGCCAAATGCATCAAATGGAGCACTCCCAACTCTGTTACAGTAAAGAGAAGTTGGAGAGGGTGAGTGTAACACGGGTCAGACCTTGAAAACAACAGGCTTCTGCTGATGGAGGCAGTTTATTTATTTATTTATTTTTAATGAAAGCTACATTTATAGTCTCTTCTTTTACATAAAAACACACAACTTTATCCATAAGCTCATTTCAATTCTGCCATTTCCTTAAAAAAAGGTGTAATATCTTTGGCTCACATGATCAGATATAAAAATACACAACTTAATTCATATCTTAATTAAGTGGTAAAGTATAACACTTTTTTCCCCCATGCTCTCATTTGAGGGTGTGACACTGCAACAGAACACAGAGAGGAACCACAAAAGAGGTGTTAACCTTAAACTTGTGTTATTAAAACCATGTTAGAATTACTGTCAGTATAGCCTATTTGTATTTAATTAAAGGTATAGTTTGATGTTTTGGGAAATAACCTTTTTTTCTTTCTTGTAGCAACAAAGATTGATACGACCTGTCTTTTAAATATGAAGCTAGAGCCAGGAGGCAATTAGCTTAGCTTAGCATAAAGACTAGAAACATCCAGCCTGCGTGTGTATGAACATACAAAATCTGCCTGCCAGCACCTCTAAAGCTCACTCAACAGATTATATCTTGTTTGTTAAATCTGTACAAAAAAACATACAGAGCCATGCTACTTATTTCCCCTGTTTCCAGTCTTTATGCTAAGCTAAGTTAACTGTCTTGGCTCAAATTTAATATTTCCTGAAACTGGCCTCAATCAAATTTCTCCTCTCTTGTCATAGTCCCTTAGTTACCTTTAGTTACATTACTGTTTTTGAGCAATCTCTGGCACGAGAATTTCTATCTTATCTTATCTTATTGAAAAGGCCCAGAAACTTGAAACTCATTTGTGTGTCAGGACTTTGTTTTATACTTTTTCCTCTTCTTAAATCATGTTGCGCCCTCTCAGACTTCTCAGCTGTCCCTGTATATGCAGTTGTAGCTCCACCTCCAGCAGTTAATACATCTAATGAAGTCATGTATATTAATATATCAGTCAGAGGAGCCAAACCAGTACTTTTATTTTAATAGTTTAACTACATTTTGCTGTTAATACTTATGTGCTTTTACTTAAATTTTACTTGAGTAAAGGTTCTGAATACTGCAGATGGAGTTGTATTGATCTTCTTGTTGAACTCTCAAAGAAAAAGCCAGCAAGCTTATTTCCATTCTGCCATTCCTTAAAAAAAAACCTGTAATATCTTTGGCTCAAGATACCAGGGTTGATATGGATCTGTTGTGAAATCATGCAAAAGATTTTTATCAGTTGTACCGGAGAACCTCCATAGTTGGAAGAGAAAGTTCAGCATGACTAACGCTATTTGAAAGAACCATTACAGATGCATAACACGATCTGAAGTGAACTCAGTTTTCCATTTTGAATCGAACATGTTTCTACAAACCGATGACAACTGTAGATTGTCCTCAGTAAGGTGAGATGGAAGAAATAATGGGATAATTTCATTTACCCTTAAACTCTACAACAAAATATATTTGTGAACCTATGATTCATATTTAAGTTACTTTGGACAGTGATGCAGCTTGAAGGAATACAATCATAAAAGTATGTTGCTGCCTCTTTGCACCGTTTCTATTTTCTTTCCACAAAACCGCTCTGAAAATATGTGTTTTGTCAGCATTCATAAATATTATTGGAAACACTCGGGCATGAAATCTGGCGCCCTTCCAAACCCAAACAATGCATTATGAAAACACACCACTGTACTTCTGGTATCCAAAGGAATAAAAAAGACAAAAATATGGCATGCAAGTGAATCCTACATTCCTCCAGAAAACGATTCCCCCCGTAAATAATCTCGAATATATGTCTCAGCCTGCACACACATGTGCATGGCAAGAAAATGAAAACCAGGCAACAACTCTAAGTGGCCGTATCGGAGCACAGCATGTTTACCATAACATGACATACAGAAACTCCCTCTCTTACTCAGACTTACTTACTCGGGTCTATTTGGCAGATGTGTTTGGAAGCCCATTTCCCAAAGCAATGATTATGAGAGAAAAGGTCATAATTTTTATTTAATAATTATGAGTCAGACTTTTTAGCTCATAATTCCGTCTTTTTTTTTTTTGCTGGCAAAAATGGACTTCCATAGATATGTTTACGGAACTGATAGAAATAGAAGTTCAGATAATTATGAAAAAAAAAAGACTAAAAGCAGAAGTACTGTTTAAACTCATTTACTCAAGTAAAAGTGAAAAGGCACAAGTATAAAAATAAAAAGTCACCCTCTGAAGGACATGTCTACTGAAGTCTGCTTGTTTCGTCTTGTTACAGCTTTTGCATAGTTTTTATCTTATTACAACTTTTACATCGTTTTTGTTTTGTTATGTCTTGTTACGTCTTGTTACATCTTGTTATGTCCTGACATAATTTCGGTCTTGCTATATCTTACAGTACATTGTTTTTTGTCTTGTTTCGATCTTGTTGCGCTTTATAACGCTGTTTTTGTCTTAGTGCATCATTTATATCATTTTTATCTTTTATGTCATTTTTGTTTTGTTGCATTGTTTTCATCTTATTATGCTGTTTTCATCTTGGTTTGTCTGTCGTGTGTGATATGCACCGATGGATACGTCAAGGAATCAAACTAAAGTAACGAGCCCGTTTCAAAATTGTAAAGAGTACAAAGTACAGACATTGAGGGAGTAAAAGTAAAAACAAAAAAAATATTCAAGTAAAATACAGATACCTGAAAACTCTATTTAAGTACAGTGTCAAAGTATTTGTACTTAAGATACTCTCCACCTCTGGAGGTGGATGTACTCTACTGTAAAGTGGGCATATTAGGGGCTCTGCAGCAGAAACAAAGCACTAAAGGACATAAAAACCAGGATTCATGACTGCCATTTAACAAGACACAAGACTGTATATGTTTGCTGAATAAGAAAATTATATTTAGATGGAAAAAAATCCTTCAGCAACATAAAATCCTTGCTGTGCATGAGTCACAGGACAGTCTTTCTAAACACACATTACAGTGTTTTCTTGCTTGACAGCAGTCGAACACAGTCAACACCCTGTCAACTAAATGATTTTTACACCGTTATTCTGAATGGACGCTTGCAATGATACGGTCTCATGTATTTCAGTTCCTTCTTATGTGATTTAATCTCATCTCAAAAGCCAAATGTACAAAATGTTCACTGTTCCAATGTTCCAAACTGACAGCACTATTAGCTTTAATACAAGAGGCCAACCCTATCAGTTTCATGTGGTCATTGAGTCATACAGCAGTCTGCAATTAAAGCTGGGTCCACCCAGCTGGAACGCAGACAAGAACACTATGAAACAACACGCTTTTCATCATATTAAAATGAAAGCCTTATCACTACAGCAACTTAATTAATCTTTAACTCAAGAGTACATAAACATCTTAGATTACAATAACGGTTGTCAGACAATTTTTGAACTGTGATAACACAATTTAACAAGTCTGTGTTGAGGAGGCTTTAAATCACCAGTTAAATTAAACTAAACAACTAAAAACAACAAAGCGTCTTATACACAATAGTCAAAGTCACGTACGCTCAGAGGAAAGCAGCGCTGGGTGTTATCCGTTAACTGAAGATACAACATCCAACTTAACAGAGATGTGTAACTCACCTTTTCAAATGTATTAATCCCTGTTTCACCAGTTGGTTTCAAGATAAAAGCGTCATGGACATCAGTTCCACCTTAAAAATATCGTCTAATACAGCTCAACACCAAAAAACAGTCATATACAGTCAGATTTGGGTGTGCTGATGTTGATTGCATCTGGCTCTCTGTCTTCTTCCTGCTTAATGCGGAAGTTCAGGTCCAGACCTGTCACTGCATTCCTGCTGAAAGCTCGACACTTTCACAACAGTCTTGTCGAGGCAGCACTGGGCCGTCCCCCTTAACAGACTCCTTCTTATCTGCAACTGTATACTGCAACTGTTTCAAAGGCGCAAACATGATCAGAGCAGGAGAGAACTGCAGGCTCTAACTTCCAATCATCAGGCTGATTGACAACCAGTTGAGCAGATAAAGAGGAAGAAATGAAAATAAAAGTGAGGTCTGGTCTCGGCGGGATCAAGAGAACGGCTGAATCAGCACGAGGAATGTGACGCCCTTGGTTAATAATTCACCTCACTGAAACTGATTTACAGCAGGTCTTTAGGCAGCGTGAGTGGTAATAAGCACGTCACAGCAGTGAAGGAGACCAGACTTCAGCTGAGCTCCAGCAGTGACCTAAATGCTTCTGAGAAATACAGTACAGCCTCAAGACAGATCCATAAATGTAGAATCATATACTGTACAACTTTTAAAACAGTCATATTGTGATTATTTTGACTGAAATTGCAATATGACAATTTTTATTTTCAATGAAAAAGAAAAATCTTTTAAAATCGTGATTATGTGACATTTGTTGTGATCTGTCTGGGTTCTGTACCGAACAAATGTTTGCTTATATCTGGAGAACAAGATTTTTAGGCCAGGGCGTCTCTGCAGCATCACAGAACTTCACTATAATGCCGTTTTCTCACATATTTTTCCTTTTTCAAAAAATTGCGATTTGGTTCTGGTTCTGCGATTTGGATATTGCACATGGTCATATTGCGATTTCGATAATATTGCGATTAATTGTGCAGCCCTAGTCTAGACAGTGGTTTTCAAACTGTGGTCCAGGAGGGGGTCCTCTGGAGAAGGATGAATAGGTAAAGGTACACTGAGCAGGGTGACACAGGATCAGGACTTAAATTACGACGGCCGGTATTTATCCCCCGATTCAACATTTTCACAATACTTTGGTGCTGATTCGATTTGCATTATGACTCTAAAGTATTGCACCTCTAAGTATCGTGATTCAATATTACTATTTATTGCAATTTATCAGGATATTGTTTTTGTAACACTAGACCACGGGAAAAAGTTGATCCATACACTTTGAGAGACTGTATATTATGAGCCTTATTTCCACAAACAGTGCACATCACGTCACATCACATTACATCATATGAGGACTTTTTTTAAATCTTCAAATCTATAAGTAAAAAAAAATACCCAGAAGGGACTCGTTAAGACAAAATCAACTTGAATTTGGGGTCTGTGGTCAAATGTGAATCTAATTTTGGGGTCGCTGACTTAAAAAAGTTTAGAAACCCCTCATCTAGGTGACTGAGATTACTTTCACTTAAAGTTAAGTACTTTTTTTTCTTCGCTTAAAATCAGGAAGTAGTATCTTAAGACACTGGTGTGGTGCAAGAGGGTCAGTTATCTTCAGGGGGAACCAAGGAGAGTCAAGCTGTCAAGCTATGAATAGCCTCTGGCTCTTATCTGACCATGCAGACACAGATAGCTCTATTTATTTGCATTTCTCCTTGAGTCAACCTGGGAGGCCAAAAAACAAGATTTCACATCTTCTTTTTCAATCTCACCTCATACAGGCTCTATTATTATGCTCCTGTTAACTCCCCCCCCCCCTCATTTTCAATTTTCAACCCCTTAATCTGTTTAAAAAGGAAAATATTATTTTCCATCTGCATTATTTTGCTATTATTAGCACTTCTGTGTCCTATTCCCCCCCCCAAATCAGCCTCGGCTCCAGCAGGGAAGGCCGACCACCCTCTCTGTGGCACAATCCTGTCATCAGAGAGGCTGAGCACCACGGGGGGAAACCAAATAACCTTGAACGCGTCCAAGAGCCTTTCGTGACTCGTGATGTATTAAACAAACACTGGGGGTACAGGCATGTGTCTCAACCACCGCTCATTTCCTCCGTCTCTCAGGGGTTGACAAACAGATGGACAGCAAAGGCAGCCTCCCATTAGCACCGAGTTTCTCCTAAACACCAGCACGCCGGTGCCTCGGAGGACATTTCTCAAATAGATATACTGGTTAATGGCTGCAGAGAGAGGGGTGATTTCTCTGCTTTGTTGTGTCTTTGCAGTCACACTTCAGTCACTGAGGGTGGTCTGGATGCTTATAATGGTTTTTGCCTACTTGTGCTTCAGCTCATACATCACAGCATGGCGTCAAGAAACTCTACATGGGCCGTATTACAGAAACTGTTTTGTTAACCGTGGAAATTAGGGTAAACACCTGATCTGAGAAAAAGGAAAACAAGATGAACAGTAACAATGTTACAGCTGAAGATGAAGTGTATTACACAAGCTTCCTCACTTCTCAAAATCTTAAACTCTCCTAACTTGAAGACCTGTCAAGCTGCCCGAACTTTCACTTTTCCATCAGGTAGTAGTAGCTTACTTACTAACTAGCTAGAAGTGGCTAACAGCAGTGTTTGCTTCCAGCAGGTAGCAGTCAGTTTTGTTAAGTTTAGTTTTGTGCTAAGCAATTAACTAATTTAAAAAATATATCCCACCTCGCTAAGTGAATCCTTACTTATATTTGAATTGTAGTGTTATTGATGTTACACCAAAGCGGCCTTGGTCGCTGTCTGCCTTTGTCTGTTATATTGTCATTGCTGTCCCTACTGCATTGCAGTGTGGGACATTTAAACTGATGTAGTGTACATGTGCTTGCAATAGCATGCGCGTGGCAAACTATTGGTTTCATATTAGGGTTTCAGACATACTAAATAATCTCACAGACTGTTTTGGAAACTAAATAGCATGTTACAATGGAATTTTGGATGCAGCCTTGGCGAACAATAGCTAATGGTAGTGTTCACTAACAGTAGCTAACGGTAGTGTTTGCTAACAGTAATGATAGTGTTCACCAACAGGTATGTTAGTGTTCGCTAAGAGTGGCCAACAGAAGTGTTCGCTAACTTTAATCTTTAATCTAACTTTTTATTGCTTTGGCACAATGGAAGCTGGATACAGAGGAGACTGTCTGTTATCTTAGCCGGCTCTCTTTCTTTTATCTCCCAAAGTTGTTTAGCTCAGCAAGATGAGAAAAGCAGTGCCAGCTAGTTAATATACATAAAAGTTGATAAGCTGATAAGCATTTCTGTAATACGGCAGCAGGACTGTCATTTCTCTGTGCATTTATCAAATTTTGTGCACTGCAAATAAAGTATTAGCTGCAATTCTAAGCCTTTACAGGTTGCAAAACAAAACCCGTCTTGACAAAGAGCAGTATGTCAGTTTAAAAGTATTGCAGAAACCCAGATGGTCAGGTGTGAGGTGTAAAAGGGGACATGCATTTAAGCCATTAGCCTCTACCATGTTAACTCTGAGTGCTCCAACACTCCTCTAAGTACCTTTCCTGGTCTTTTCTGCACTGAAAAGAAATGGGGTGTTAATGACAAAACCAGTGGGCACCTTGCAAAACAATAAAGCATTTGTCAAATGTCTTGCTGCAGAGGACAATCTGTCACTGTGATGATGTGAACAGTGATGCATATAGGAGTGTTGTAGTGCCCTCTGTTTGTTCTCTGCTGTACTGTACACTTCTAAACTCAGTGGGTGGTGTAGAGCAGTTCATGCCACCAACCTGCACTTCTTATTTTCTTTGTGGAGCTCCGATCCACTCTGAATGTTTACAACAGGAAAATAGCAAAGAGTTAGCTGGATGTTTTTGTATGCATGCAACTAATTTAAGTTTCCAATCAGCCTCTCTGCTCAGCTTGGTGGGGTGTATTCGCCAAAAGAATCCCACAAACAAGGAATTTAAGGGTTTGTTTTTATCAATCTGAGTCAAACTCCCCTGGTATGGAGGCTCATTTCTGCCAGGTTAAAAAAAAGAAGAAAACTTAAATTAAATTAAAATAAAATGACATGGTAAAACAAAATTAGGACTTTTTTTTACATTTTCTGAATAAAGCTGAAATGATATTTCAACTCAATTCTCAACATTTTGATTTTATTCTCAAAATGCAAAACAAAGATAACTTCCTCTTCCTATTAATTTTTTTCTTACACCTGGCACCAATACTGAAAGGTTGACTTTATTCTTGAAATTTCAACTTTATTCTTGAAATGCAATGAATAAATAAACAAAAAATTTCCCCCTTCTCAAGTCAAATTTTTCACTTTTATATACACAATACATTTTTCATCTTGTACTTGGCAGGAATGAGCTTCCATACCTGCCTGACCTTGAAATAATTAAACAGATAATTACATCAGAACCTGCCAAACTACAACCATCCCTCCACTCATCGGCCTCAGATAACCTCCCACTGGACATGTGGTTGCACTGAAGCACTAAAATGAGAATATAGGAAACAGTCCAAAAACCAGCTGTGGGCTTCACATTCCTGCAGTCTGCCATAGGTCCCTTCAACAAAAGTTTGACCTCTGCTGGCTCTGTCTATAAAGAGGGGCGCTCAGTGTTGACAAGGCCAGTATAACGTGAAGGACACTGGGTTGAGGACCGGCAGCTGTCTCAACATTCAGGATGTGCTGAACAAAAAACACTGCCACTTTTCTGCAACTTGGATGGCCGTAAGGTCACAGGAAAGTCAACAGTGAGCGAAATGAAAAGTGACAGTCATCAGGGGAAAAGATGACGGGACTGGAGAACATGATTCTGGTACGGAAGCATAATGCAGCCATGTCAAAAAAAGAAAATTAGATCAGCATCACATTAAAATGCGAAAGGCTTCTTATTTATAACAAGAAATTTTCATGTTACAATATACAAACTTATTGCATTATAACAAAAAACTTTTCGTTATTAATCTTGTTATAACGTGATAACTTCTATTGTTATAACATGACATTATAAACAATCACATTATAACATGAAACATTTTGTTTTATCACAAGATTAATTGTGTATTGTTATAACTGCAAAAGTTTGTTATAAATAGTTTTTCATGTTATTGCAAGATATTTTCATGTTACAACAAGTTATTACATGGCTTTGTTAAATACTTGATTCTGATTACGGGATTCTAAGGTCTGTTATTTCTGTATAACAGACCGTTGCTATGAAGAACAGACCGTTGCTATGGACACAGCTACGATCACAGACTCTGGAGGAGCAATTAAATCATTTTTAAATCATTAAAATCATTTTTAAATTAAAATTTTGTGCCAGATTATTGAGTTTTTGGTAAGTAACCATATAATAAGCGGGATAACGTACAGTGAGCAGTTCATTATTGCTAAATAAACCCTGTCAGGATGATTCAAGCAATAATGACCGTCTCATTGTACATTACACGTTATACGTTATAACAAGAAACTTTTCTTGTTCTAACAGTATATTATTCATCCTGTTATAACGTGATAACTTAATATTACAACATGAAATATTTCACCTTGTAACGTGACGACTGAAATTGTTAGAACATGACGTTATAACAAGATATTTTCATGCTGACATTAACTTTTCACGTCATAACTAGAAATGTTATAACTAGAAACTTATTATACACTATTTATTTTGTACTTGATAAATTATTGTTATAATGTGCAAAATTCCATGTTATAACTTATGATTAACTTATATTGTTACATGATGTTATTTGTTATCACATTTTAACATGAAATGTTTCACATGATAACAAGATGAAAAGTATTTTGTTATAACCAGAAAAGTTTCTGGTTAAAACATAATAAGTCTGTATGTTGTTATAGTGTGTCAATATCTTGTTATAATGTGAAAATATCTTGTTATAACAAACTTTTCATATGACGTGATACTGATCTGTTTTTGTTTTTCTTGTGTTGCAGCAAATCACTGCCATATTTTGGCAATGAATGGACCAAATTTCCCCTTTTCACATGAAACTGGAGCCAATATTGTAGAAAATGTTTAATTCTGCTTTCTTTCACCTCAGTGGGGAATTCCTGTGTGGAGAACAGGGAGGGTGAAGGGTTAATTTGTGGCCGGGGAAACCTGATGCTAATTAAGTCTTAGGAATGCCACATACTGACATTGTAGTGCAGGAGCCCTCAGAGTGGGTCAGGCATGGACAGAGCCAGCAGTAATGCGTGTGTCTAATGTTTTTATTCCTTACTGACAGTCGGGAAAAACCAGACTCACCAAAGCCTGGAGCTGAAGGTAATGTTCTGTCAGGAGTCCCTGTGTCAAGTTTGTTTTCAGATGTAACAGAGATGGGTTTAATCTGAGAGGAGAGGATGGACTTTAAGACTTTTTCTGGAACAATTTTTGGAGATTTTTCCAGCTTTTTCACTTGGGAATCAAAATATTAACCCGCATGTTTCTTCTTTCTGCAGGGAGAGAGATATACATCTGATGCAAAATGGTTTTAGTAACCCCAGTACTGTTGCTGCTGCTGTCTTGGGCATCACTGCAAGCTGTCGCAGAGATTTGCCGAGGGACGCACTGCTACGGCGCGGAAACCGGCGATCCAAGACCGTGCACCGGAGCGCACTGCCCGGGGAGCAGATCCTCCAGACCTCCGCGGCAGTTTAACCCCACCACGCAGGGGGGGAGAGCAGCGCAGGTAGTCGCCAGCCAGCACCATGCGTACCTGGGCTCTCCAAGAGGGGCATCCGAAGGCTCCCCGGCTGTGCAGCCACTTCTCCGCGGGCGGCACAGTGACAGCAGCAGGATGAGAGCGCTGGAAGTTTTGCCTCCAGGCTGCACTGATCTGGACTGTCCCGCTCTTGTGAAACAATTTCAGCCCACTACCAACGACACCCGAGACTGTCGAGGGATCGAGTGCAGACTGCCGCTGAGGATACGGCCAAAACCTCGAGCGAAGTCGTGTGTGGGAGAGGGATGTCTGGCCGCTTCAGAGGAGAGCGGCTCCTCTGTCAGCCAGCTTCCTCCGGTGCATCTGTCCGACAGAGCCGCGCAGTTTCTGGGAGATTTTCCCGAGCTCGGATATCCGTCGCCGGAACTTGGCGGAGCGCCTCTGGGTGTCCAGCTCACATGTGACATCAAGCCAGGTCTGCTATCTTCATCATTACTATCATATAAAATGTTTAACTGCTGTGTTAAAAGGCTGATTAACTTCTGCAAAGTGCACAATTGCGCACAGGTCTGACCACTGTTGTCGAGAGACAATCTTCAAAAGAAGTTGATACATTATTTTACAGTGGGATCAGTTTGCCTCTAATTTAATTAAATGCATAATAATACTCTTGATTAGGGATATAACTATACCAAAAACTCACTACTCAATAGATATCATCACTATCAAGAGTCATTGATAAGATATTTATCACGATATTAAAGAACAAATCAAAATTTCAACTTGAAAAAAAATATTAAATAAGAAATCTTAAGTTTACAGCATTTTTCTTTTTATATAAATTATTCTTTCCATTTAACTTTAAGTGCTTCTGCTTTCCATCTGAAAACATTTCAGCATGAAAACGTCTTATATATTTGGTAGAGTTGTCTACACATTAACCCAAATGATTCCAACGATGTTCAAAGACAGAGAAAGCCGTAATTTATTCAACATAACGATGTGTTTCCTGCTAGCTATTGCAAACTAGTTCCTAGCAGATCAAGTCCAGAAGACAGGATAGTCCAGATAAGTCTGGGACTACAATAATCACAATAAGGTTACAAACGTCACGTGATGTTGCGGCAAGATGAAAGGCGCATGATTTTATTAATTCAGATAATTCTTTTTCTTAATTCAAGTTTTTCTTTTTTCTTTTTGTTTTCTTTATTTAATAGGATTTATGATTTATTATTAAAATACTGGTCAAAGTTTACGGTTTCAGTGCTCTGGTGTCCCAGTTACCTTAAGTTT
>JAJHUR010111847.1:0-10631 GCA_027495735.1 Lutjanus campechanus | reverse complement strand
AAACATTTTTAATCTTTTTTTTTTTTTTTTTTTTTTTTATTTTTTTTTGGTTTTTTTTTTTTTTTTTTTTTTTTTTTTTTTTTTTTTTTTTTTTTTTTTTCTTTGTTTTTTTATTTTTTTTTTTTTTTTTTTAACTTGTACTTAAAGCTACTACAAGGAGTTTTTAACTGGTTATTAAACAGTATCCATTTATTACTGATGACTCTATATGACCTACATAAGTTAACAGGACCATCAGTGAGAAGATCAAATATTTTTATATACTTATTCTTAATGGCTGCCACTGATCTGGATTCTCCTTGAAATCTGATGAAACAAGCCTGTGTTTACATTTTCCCAAGCAAAGTTACAAAGAGAAGTACTTTAACCAGTTAAAAAGAAGCAGAATGAGATTTTTATTCACATAACTTTATTTTTGATGGTATATTTTGTGTTTATGGTGGTGGAAAAACTACTGATTTTGTCCACAGGGGGCCTCCAAAATGAACATAATATTAAAGTTCCTTGTAGTAGCTTTAAAATGTATTAATTTTTTATATTTAAATGATTTACTGTTTCTGTTCACGACATAAATCACATTTAACTGTAAAGTAATTGCCAATTATTTTGATAACCGAATAATTGTTTGAGGGATTCTCTGAGCCTCACCCGGCGTTCCACCTGGAGTGGCTCTATGTCCTATCAGTGGGGCCCACCCCTCAGTTTGAGAACCGTAGCAGTCATGTAACAGTCCTGTACTTGGGCACAGATTTTTAGTACTCTTTCCACCACTGGATCTAACCACTGTGAGGCATTTCTGACAATCTTCAAAGGAAGTTCATGAATTATCATCACATACTGAAAGCAGCATGCCTATAATTTAACCAAATCCATAATACTCTTTATTGACTTTCACCCATTTTCATAGTTTAAAGGCAAAGAAAGACTTTGTCGACCTTCAGCCCAAAATGATATCTGCAGAGCAACTGGAGCAGCTGAACTGGAAAAATGTCTCAGAGTCAATTGTCCAGAAAATGTAGAGTGCTTTGATGTTGTTCCATATAGGAAACTTTCATTGCACTTGCCATGGCTACACCAACAGAACAGGGTCAGTGGGTGTTCACACTTTGTTCCAGCAGAAATCAAACTACTGAATCAGTCTTAATCTCATTTAATCACTTCCTCCACCGCAGTGTTTAATAAAAAGGACATGTCTGTCTGATCCCATTGTTCATTCTGCATTATTTGCCTCTCAGGGGAGAATGAAGTGCCCTCAGAAGATGCCCTCATCTTGCACCTCCAGCTGACCAAGGGGCAGGAGAAGCTGGTGGAGGCCCTGCGAGCCCAGCAGGTGGTCATCCGTGAACTGCAGCAGAAGCTGGCCGACCAACAGGAGGCGCTACTGTCCCAGCAGAGGGAGATCCTGGAGCAGCAGCGGCGCATGTATGAGCAGATGGACGTGGTGAAGGCGCAGTATGGCCTCCTCTCAGACACCGTCAAGCAGGTCTCTTTCCAGGGCCTGCAGGGGGAGCTGCAGAGCTACTTCGAGAGCCACCTGGCAGGGCTGCAGAGCCAGGCCCGCAGCCACCTGCAGAAGTCCTACGCCGTCCACAAGATGGACATGGACACAAAGGTGATGGATGTAGTCGGAGAGGCTCATTTTCCTCAACCTCTGTTGGGATGTCCTTCACCCTGTGGACAGGAGGAGTACTGTGACTTTCAGAGGGACCCGCCTCAGTGTGAGAAGTGCACCATGTGTCCACCAGGCTTCTTTCTCATCTCACAGTGTTCTCCCACTGCAGACAGGATGTGCCAGGTAGTATTCTTTAAAATACTGATATTAACTTTTTGGTCAACACCCATGTAGCTCTAAACATGAAAAAAAAACAAAGTAATTGGACGGTCATTGTTTTTGTTTTTTAATTTGACCACTGGCCCTATTATGAAAGAGCACCTAATATTACCAGCGTTATTGTTCTTGACCCAGTGCAATACTCTCCTTCCTCTTTTCTTCACCCTTGTAGCTGCATTTTAAAAACACCACTGTTGTACTGTCCTGATGGTGAGACTGATTATCTGTCTTACGTTACTGTTATCTGTGATGTGTGAAAACCAACCCACAACAACCCAGAAGTGCGACTAGATGTCAGCTGAGTGTCTCATGGTTGTGTCAGTCAGTGGTTTTCAAGCATATGCTAGCAACACCCAAACACAACAACTCATTTGGAATAAAAATGTTAACACACTAGGGCCTCAAAAGCTGACATCATCCCTAATTAGAATAAAACATTCAGGGAAAAACACAGATGTCTTTCTATTTTTGTCGTTTTAAGAGGTAGCATGCAGGATTTGTCAGTTCCTGTTTGTAAATGCACCAGGAAGATGGTCGATTGCTGAGCCTCATTCCCAGGGCGCAAAATGCCAATGTTTTGGGGTGTTAAAGCGTCCCGAGCATGGCAAAATAATTAGAAAATAAGAAAGCACAGGTGAAGGGCAGCGGCTCTGCAGATGCAGGTGCTGTCACACAGGTGGATTCAAAAGACACAAAAGTGCTCTCTGGGATGTCCCTATGATAGATCAAACTTGATAAAATGCCCTCTAGGGTGCCCTACATTCCAGAAAATTATTTGGCCTCTATGTGCCTTTAAATGGGTAAATAGTTCCCTGTATGTTCTTATTACAGAAGCATAGTTGTTTTCATATTTATTTCAAATAATAAAACAAGTTTAATCTAAACAAGGGATTAGAACTGTTTCACTAAAAATGCGTCACAACCTTTGCCATGCTGGTGTAACGCTGCATAAAGCCGGTGCCCTTTTTATTTTTTTTGCCCCTGCCCCGTTGCCACCACACGCCTCTGGTGAATCATGGGTTGTGTCACATAGCCAAAACTGTCTCCACAGCACTTTTTTAGTGTAGGCTCCACACTTTTTTGTTCTGCTACATGGGAAAAAAAATGCTCTGTCTGGTTTGTATTTTTTTTTAACCAAGTACAATTATCTTGGGTGGTGCTAAGCCCAAGATGCAGCGATGGTGCCGCTTCAAAGTAGAGTCATGTAGCATTTTGGTTAGTAGTTTGTATTGCCTATGCATTGATTTTTGGGGTAAGAAATTCTGCGAAGTTTGCCTTTACAGTCAATTGATGAGGTGCAGAATATCAGTTATCTGCAGCATCAGTACAAATGCAATGATATTGGTTTCAGCTTTCAAAAGTACAGCCAAAATCTACTGAACCCTATAATTAACATTTGAAATGTATCCATGATGATGATATAAATTTGTATAAATTGCAGGACAGAGATGAATGCCTTGAATTACCAAATGTTTGTGGAGAGCGAGTGAAGTGCCTTAATACTCCAGGTGAGTTTAATACTTAATTTACTCACAATGAATCCCCTAACTGTGGACTGTGTGAAAAAATAATATACTCCCCTTAATGTTTTTATTTTAGAACAATTTGTTTAATCTCTTTATTCATATTTTATAATATTTGGAGACAATGCTGACTACAAGGGTGAATACATGTCACAGTTTGTGGGGATGCTGTGTTGCTGCCAGAGGAGTGCTGACTAGGATTACTGCATGCATGAGTATAAATTACCAAAATAATAGATGTGTGCTTCTCACTTTCTCCCTGATAGTCTGAACAGCCACCTAGATTTGTCAGTAGTTGCTTAACAACAGTCATTATATTAAAATTGTTTGATCAAAATTATTGTGTGGCTGACTAACAGAAACGATTGAAACATTTTTTATTTATTTTTTATATAATGAAGGGAAGTAAACATCATAGTCACTTTTCCCTCTAACTACACCCTCTAACCCTGATATTAAACAAGTTAACTGCCCAACATTTTGATCATCAATCAGTCAGTTCAGTCATTTTCCAAGCCAAAATATGAAGGATTTGCTCCCTCCAGCTCCTCAAATGTAAGAATTTGATGTGTTTCTTTGTCAACTATAAAAACATTTTTTGTACTAACAAAACAATCATGCACTGAATCACAAGCCTCCAGAGATGTTGGACCCTGTTTTTACTCCTTGGTTTCTTTCCCCTCTCTGGTTTTTACCTTCATAGGGGGGTTCAGGTGTCTGGGAGTTTCTGGGAGAGAAGCAATGATGGGCTTGTGTGGTCACGACTACTTCTACAACCAGGAGCTGCAGGAGTGTCAGGCCTGTTCTGACTGTGATGGAGAGCCTGTTGCCGTTCCCTGCACAGCCATCAGTGACGCCGTCTGCGGCCCACATTCAGAGACCCGTCTCTCCCAGTCTTGGGCAGCCAATGTGGCAGTTCCCCATGCCCGGACCTCTGGCACCAACATCTTCCCTGGGCTTCAACTCAATATCCGAGGCAAAGAGATGTCTGATCTGTTGTCCAACGAGGCGGGGCAGGTGACGTTCCTGCAGCACGGCCTGGTGTGGTTGGATCATAACTTTGCAATAAAGCACAGCTGCAGGAACTTCCTTCAGGTGGGAATGAGGCTCAATGCCAGCCAGGAGGAGGAGGGTCAGGACCTCAGTGGTGTTCGCATCGAGCAGCCGGATGGGAAGTACTTCCAGGGTGTTAGCGTCAGCAATGGGGTTGAGGTGGAGCCAAACCACACCTTCACTCTGCAGCTGAAGAGTCCAAACCAACACTGCAACCAGAGCAAGGACCTTCACATCTACGATATTAACACTCCTTCCTTCAGCCTGCTCTGGTTGTCGCATGATACCGGCGCCGTAGCCATGACAGCTCAGATGTCTCTGTTGGCACACTACCAGCCCAGCTACCGCCCAACTTTCCGCATGACCTCAGTGTCCGACCCATATATGATCATTCTAACCCACGACAATCGTGGCGTGCGCTTCACAGAAAGCGGTGTTGTAAAGTTTGTGCTCCAGCAGGCACTCTACTCGATGGGCCACACCTGCATTCGAGAGGGTTTCTCCCTGATCGCTTACACCAACCGCAATGGGACTGGTCAGGAGGCGATGCAAGCCTTCAAGACGGGTGTCAACTACAGGGACACCTCTATCACCCTTTCTGGCGCTGTGAGTGTGGAAAGCGGAGACACGCTCAGCTTTGAGATCACAACTCCTTCCCAGTGCAACATCCGCTACTTTGGGGACAGCACTGGGATCAGTATGCTGAGCCTTATCTGGATTCCATCAGCGGTGTCATCAGCCCTGACTGCTACCGTGTCTAAGACTGGTTTGCCCTCTGGAGCAGTCAGGAATAAACCGCTGTTTTTCCAGCAGATCAGCTCGGACACGCCGCAGGTCCATTTGGCCCGCTCAGGGGAGCCAAACAGCCGGAAGAACTTCATATTCCATGAGACAGGGACAGCGAATGTAGCCCTCAACCTGAAGCTGATACACTCTTGCAATATTGTAAAACTCACTTTGCAGCAGGTGGGGGGTCAGGGTGGGCAGGCAGGTCCTGTGGCTCAGCAGGTGTCTGGGTCTATGCCTGAAGGGAGCCAGTGGGCCAGTATCGGGCTGAGGGCCTCATTTCAGGTCCAGAACGGTACAGCTGTGTTTGTTACTCTGGACTGTATCCGCGGACGAGTTAACCAGATAACACACGAGGGCGGCACTAACATTTCAATCCTCTGGGTTGCAGTGTGATCCAAGAAGGGATCATAAATACACTTTGTGAAAAAGAGACAGTTTTGCACGATATTGAATTGCAGAGCAGATTCAACAATGTACCAAAATAAGTAAGAATACTGGTTGATGAAAAACAATGTTATTCATCTATTACACACATATTTTGTCATATTATTGTTTTAAATGCATCAGCTGTTTAGACTTTTATTGTGAAATCTCTCTTGGGTATAATTTACAGACTGTAAGTACTGCCTTTGCTTGAAGTACTTCGGCTGGTTGAGCAGTGACCAATTCTTCATGGAATGTTTGTGTGTGTGTGTGTGGGTGCGTCTGTACAGTATGCATGAGTGTGTGTACATACATGTGCAGTGGTGCTTATATATGTGTGCATGTGCGTGTGTATACACACACATTGGCATGCCTACTTTTGCTTCAGTGTATGAGTCATTTGATATGTACTGTATATCCTTCTGTTCCTGCACATATTTAACTTGCGTACTGTATGTAACAAACCTTTTTGTATTATATCGTTAGGCTTTTAAATCAGTGGTTTGACATTTTGGGAGTTACACTTATTCGCTTTCCGGAGAGTTAAATGAGAAGTTCAGTGCCACTCTCAGCAGAGCATAGCTTAGCACGAATGACCGGAAATTTGGGGAAAGAACTAGCCTGGCTGTTCAAAGGGAACAAAATCTGCCTACAAGCACCTCAAAAACAAACATGTTATATGTAAAACATACAAAACTGCAGTGTAAGACCACTTGACAGTATGTCCTGGACTACGTCTTGGCCAAGACCACTAACTTCCTGGGGGTGCATTACATACACTTTCGATCTTAAGTGCTAAGTTAAGATGAAGAGTATAAGACAGGATTCTTTACTTCATTATATCTTGTCACAGGTTAGGAACTAAAAATCAATCCAACATTGCCTATCAAGTTTTCAGTCTTTTACCTAGCAACCAACACTACTTTTCTCATCAAGCAAAACAATTTTGTAACTATTGTTTTTTCTCACTGAAACATTTTCTTTTTTTAATGGAACAAAAACAATGATGGGTGCTTCAAGACAGACAAGTTATGCTAACATCTGTAGAGATATCCAAAGATTTTCTTTTTGGGAAATTAACAACAATGCTAACTCTGGAGATAAAAGAAAGACAGTGGGCTCAGACAGCAGACATTCTGACATATTTGGCATCCATTGTGTGAAAGCAATAAAATAGCAGCCATATGTATTAAACAACTTAGCTAACACCACTGTTAAACAGTTAATATAGGATCTGCAAGTCAAGGAAACTTGCTGCATGTTAGGAAGTTTCTATAATATGAGTTTACATTTGTTGCTTGGCAACCACTTAAAGCCAAGAAACAACTCCTCCTAAAGTGGCAAATTGTCATTTTTACACCATTTTTGCATGCTAGCAAGCAAAGCAAAGCTGGCTAGCTGTTTCTTCCTGTTTCCAATTTTCATGCTAAGCTAAACTAACCGACTACTCTATGTAGCTTTGTATTTCCTGAACTGATATGAGAGTCGTATCAATGTTCTCATCTAACACCACACCTTAAAGCAAATACATGCATTTTTCCAAAATGTCAATTCATTTAATGCTCTGAAGATTGTCATGAAGGAGATATACACAAATGCTATGTAGTAAACTTTGAATAAGCAGGAGTTTTGGTATCTGATGATGTTTTTGATGATATTTATTTGCCTTTTATTAAACAGGACTTTTGCATTTACACTATAGAATGCATATATTTGTCAGACAAACGTATAAAAATATGTCCAGTATAGAGTAAAGCACTGAGTAGACAGTGTTGATATTCAAATACATGCAATGATAGCCTCTGTCATATGTTTATTTGCACACGTATAGTTTAACATAGTATTATGGAATGTGCAAACATCATACTTTGTTATTCTTCTGCCTAAATGCTGTTTCCCTGTGAAGAGTTGCCCATGCATATCATTCCTAATTGCCTCTGTGTGTGTTCTGTCCTCTAAACAATTAGGCACAATTAAGTGTTTCAGGGAGTTGGCAGCGAGGCCTCAACTGAAATTCTTCAGCTTTATTCTCACTTCATTATGTTTAGTGATTTTTTTCTCTGTGTTGTTGGGCTCCCTGCACATGTCTTGTGGAACCTCAATGCATGCATATTTGTTCAACACCAAATAAAATGTACATATATTTTGCCAGAAACAAAATGTCACTCTAGCTTGTAAAAGCTACATTTTCATGTTGATTTTATTTCACAAAACATCAGCTTCAGAGTTGGAAACGGGACCTAATAGTTTCAACGTTAATCCACAACGATCAGAGATGAAAGATTTCACAATTTAGCATAATGTGCACCTAAAGCATTCCTGTTCAGCCACATCATTTTACCTCGCATGTGGCCTAAATTCCAATATCTTGACATTGATTTTACAGTGGACGTACCTATCATGACAATCAACATTTCACAGTGAACAGCTATTATTTTCCATTAGGTTAAAGGGTAAAAGTTTAACATTCAGACATTACTCATTCCTTTTAATCTCACACATGCTGAACCTATTTGAAAGCAACAAAAATTCAGCAGCTAAGGTGCCAAAATTGCAGGCATAATACCTGGAAAATCATACACTGTATTTTCTTCTCAATTGGTCTTAATCAACTTTAAATTATTCCTCCATCTATTACCTATAGGAGAGCTGCTCTTTGAATTAAACATAACAAATAGCCTGTGAGTCAATGAGAGGGAGAGGAAAAAAAGGTCTCGTTGTGAGAAACAATCAAATGTTTCTGTCGGTTGTCTGAATTGAAAACAGGTGTTACAGCGGAGCAGTGCTCCAGATGTCTGACGCTGTAGATCAAATGAGACCCACAGCATTTGAAGACTTTCAGAGACATCAGAGAGAGAAACAGGGACAGAGAAACAAAGCAGGAAAGAGAAAAAAACTGAGGAGAGGGCTGTGTGTGTACTGAAAATGTCTTTTAAAGCTCCTGTAATCAATATTTCTATATTAACAATAGATGAAATGACTACATGCGACATGAAAGGGATTGCTCGTAGGTTTTAGTTAGCCTTTATTTAGCCTTTTAATTAGCTTTATTTTGGTTGTACGGCCAACAAATTCCACTCTCATCAACCCCTTTTCTAGCAGCCGGCAGCTGTTTCCAGCAAAAGAAAGCTGCGATAAGCTCACTTTATGCTACCCACTTAGGCCCAAATGGCAAACAGATAAAGTTAGCAATTAACTGGTGAAGCTGCAAAGTCACATGTCTAGCAGCTAGTGTTAAGAGCCAGTTATTTTCTCCTGGAATGGATGGAGGGCAGAGCTAAAAGGAGACAACTCAGAAGTCAAAAATTTCCGACTGTCTACAACAACCCCATCTCCAAAAAAGTTGGGCCGTAGTGTAAAACATAAATAACACCAGAATGCAACGATCTGCAAATAATTTTTGACTTATATTCCGTTGAATAAAGTACAAAGACAATATGCAACACATTCCAAAAAAGTTGAGACTGGGAACAACAAAAGACCGGGAAAGTTGTGGAATGCTCAGTAAACACCTGTTTGGAACATTCCAGAGGTAAACAGGTTAACTGGTGACAGGTGACTATCATGACTGGGTATTTAAGGGGCATCCTCGAAAAGGCTCATTTGTTCACAAGCGTGGATGGGCTGAGGCTCACCACTTTGTGAAAAAATGTGTGGGCAAATAGTCCCAACAGTTTAAAAATGTTTCTCAAAACAAACTTGCAAGGAATTTAGGGATTTAACAATCCATGGTTTGTCACCGCATCTATAAATGCAAATTAAGACTCTACCATGGAAAGAGAAAGACATCTATCAACAACATCCACAAACCCTGCAGACTTCTCTGAGGCCTGAGCTCATCTGTGATGGACTGAAGCAAAGTGGAAAAGTGCCCTAGTCTGAAGAGTCCACATTTCAGATTGTTTTTGGAAATCATCATGACCTCTGGGCTAAAGAGGAAAAGGACCATCCAGATTGTTATCAGCACTAATTTCAAAAGCCAACATCTGTGATGGTATGGCAGTGTGTTAGTGCGCATGGCATCATGGGTAAGTGTCACATCTGTGAAGGCCCCATTAAAGCTAAAAGGTACATACAGGTTTTGGAGCTATGCTGCCATCCAGACATCTTTTTCTGAGACCTCCCTGCTTATTTCAGCAACACGAGCTGCACAAAGTACTTCACTGTGGCTTTACAGAGTTCAGGTACTACAGTGACCTGCCTGCAGTCCAGACCCGTTTCCCATTGAAACTGTGTGCTGCATTATGAAGAGAAAAATGGGACAACAGAGAGCCCGGACTGTTGAGCACCTTAAGTCGTATACGCTTACTGAGTGTTTTTAAAAGACAAGGTGATGAATCAACATGGTAAACACGCAACATGTTGCAGGCATTAAATTCAGAATGAGTGTATATTTATAAAAAAAAAATAAAGTTAATCAGTTTGAACATTAAATATCTTGTCTTTGGAATTGGGGTTGTATAAAGAGTACAACGGAACACCACTCAAAGTTCCTACTTATGAATTTGGGGAAAATCTACCACGACTTCATGAAGAAGCAGCTGTCTGACGTTAAGACAACAATGGCAGCACCCTTGAAAGCCTAATGCATACTGTAAAAGCTTTTCTGCATGTGAATTAATGTCAAAATCTGTCCCCAATGTCATGAAGTGCCACAAAACAAAACATATAATGGCATTCTCTTCCTCTGTGTCATTTATAAATGCAAGCAGGCTGCACTGCTGAGGGTTCAATTGTTTGTACACTGGCCAAAGAAACTCATCAATTTGTCGGTCATGTTTTTTATTTACTTCTGGCGTTGTGCACCTGGAACTCTTTTAGGACGGAGGTTGGAAATTTCAACTGGGAAATCCCGACCTCCGACTTTGACTGGAAGTCAGCATTGCATTCATCAAATGGCCAGAAACACAACCCCAGGCTCTGGGAGATGGCACATTGATTGTTGTGAGACTGAATGCACAGAGGTGAGATCCATCATGGTGGCACTCAGTCACTGAAGGACCAAGTTTAGC
>JAJHUR010111845.1:0-11258 GCA_027495735.1 Lutjanus campechanus | reverse complement strand
GTCTGTGCTCCTCCTCCTTCTCCTCTCTCTCCTAATCCTCATCTCCTCTTCCTGTGCTCGTTCCTCTGTCCCGCTAACACTACTGTGGGTGTAGGAAACTGAATCAGAAAGTGTTTCTGAAGTTTGAAGTGCGCAAAATTATGCATGGGTGTTTCCAACCAGCTCTGACAAAAGTACACATTCCTTTTTCTCCCCGGGTCTGGCCGGTTTTGTTTGGTCAGATATAAAGTCTTGTTAATTTTGTATTCTATAGATCATAGTTGTTTAATCCTTGTTTTTCTGGATCCCGATAAACACGCATATGCAAACTCTATAGCTGCTCCAGCTGTCATGCTGACTGATCTGTTAAAGATGATCTGACTGCAGTGATCCCGTCCTGTGCGCACTATGCAGGTCTGTTGAAATTTATTAGGCTTTACAATTATGATAATAATTCCTTTTTCCTTATTAGCAAGTTTACCTTTAAAGACACACACATGCGCACACGTCTGTTAAACATAAATGAAAGGTGTTTTGTGATTGTGGAGATGTGTGTGTGTGTGCACCTCAGCCAAGGGCAAAACACACACATGCACGCTTTTAATTTCAATATTTACACTTTATTGCTGATAGAAAATATGTTCAAAGAACACTTTACTAATCCACAGCCCTGTGTGAGGGGAAAAGACTTAACATAAATGAAGGTGTTTTGTGATTGTGGAGACGTGTGTGTGTGCCTCGGCCAAACACACTAGGTGCTATCTTGTGCATTCAGACCGACTGTGCCACAGACTTTGAGCTTCGGCCAGGTTTTAGTTGGTCTAAGGCACAAGTGGTTTTTACTCCAGTGCGCTGAGCACAAGATAGCAAACGTGCCTGACCACGCCTTCGTTTTGCCTTCATTTTTTGACCTCCCAACCATGGCTGCAAATACCACGTGTAAGTGCATTTGCTATCTTGCAGATGTGGCAAAAATGGCACCAATGTAAGATAGCAAATCCACCTCAGTATCTCAAAATAATAAGAAACTTACTCAAAATAATGAGTTACTAGTGCCAAATTCGCTTACCAGTAGATTATATCTTGTTTGTTTGCAGGAAACTGTCATTTTCACGCTTGTACAGATTAGACAAAAACTGGTTGGCTGACTGTCTGGACAGAGCCAGGCTGTTTATACCTGTTTGAAGTATTTAGCTAAGCGATCAGACATACAGACCATACAGGTGTGAGAATGAAGTATATCCTTTTTTTCCCCTGTCGATGCTGCTCTAAAACATTGATAACTGGTCAGTCAGCGCTGTGTACAGATTGGACACTGTTCCTTTTGTTTGATTGTTAAAGCTGCTATAATCAATATTATTATAATACAGTAGCAATGTATCACATGACAGTGTGAAAGAGGTTACTTGTACTGATGAACCTACAGGAATACACCTTTTTCACAGCAGCCATTCTGACATGAAATAGTGTAAACACAGGTGTTACCAATGATACTAATAAAGGTTCTGTTCCATTCAGGTCAACACAGTCAGGGTGCTGCTGTTGTTCGTGTCAGTTCACTGGAAAAACTCTGCAACAATGAAAGGTTGGAAGGAACTAATTATAAATACTAGTAGTCACTGCACTTAAGTAGATTTTTCAGATATCTGTGTTTTACTTGAGTATTTATTTTCTGACAACTTTTAACTTTTACTCCCTACATTTTAAGAAGAATATCTGTGATTTCTACTCTTTACATGTTCATAACAAGCTTGTTACTTTAGTAGCTTAGCATTTGAGTTGAAGTATTGATCATTTTTATTTTATTACATCACTCTGTGCCGCCTTCCCAAGATCAAGACCGATTTCACCCTACATGGACAATAACACAAAGAAAAGATGATTCCCTGGTGTATCCATTAGTGCAAATAGTGTGTAAGATATAACAAGATGAAATGGCATAAATGATACTGCAAGACAAAAATGACAAAAAACATGTAACGAGATGAAAACAATGTAATAGACATAACAAGACAAAAAGGATGCAACAAAACAAAAAAGGTAAAAAATGGCATAAAAGACAAAAGATGTAACAACACTAAAACGACGCCACAAGACAAGATGGCCACAGAGGAAAGATAAAGTTCAGTTGTCTTTGCACAGACTCAGCTGGTGGAAATGTCCTTCAGAGGCTGATTTTTTACTTTTATACTAGTCTTTCTTTAAACAACTTGAAAACCTTGACTTGAATAATTTGTTACTCACATTTGTTATTCATTTGTTACTTGAATAACAAATGTGAGTACTCTTGCCACCTCTGGCAACACTAAATGGAATGGGACTTTAATTCGTATCATTGGTAACACCTATTTAATATCAGTATGGCTGCAGTAAAAATGGTCCATTATTATATGAATCTGAAGCTCCCCTCAGTTTTACAGAGCTTTGTAACCATTTGCAGCAGTTTTACTGTTTGGTTCACTCTCACCACTCTCATATACCTCGGCACACTTGCTGCTCAGCACTAAATGACCGACAGACACAGTTAAAGATTAGCCGGTGAACAAAGTGAAGCATTCAGCAGCTCAAGAGATTTCCCTCTGTCACTGGTTGTGGCCAAAACAGGTCAAAAAGAAAGTTGATATGAGACTTAAATTAGTTTGGTGCTAATAAACATGACACGAAATGTAATGTTGCTCTGTAACTGCTCGATGCTTGATGCTTAGATAAACAACTGCATGATAACAAGTTCCATATCGACTTAAACGGAAATTATGTCAATTTGTCAAAATTGTGTTTGCTAATTTTCTCTGCTGCCCCAAAAGTGGCCAAAAATATGAGCAAAATTAGCCTATACGTGAGGAGAAAAGGAATAGTTTGACAGAGCTATAGATAAACTTTTTATCAGTGTGTCATAAAATTAACTTCTTGAGACCTGTTTCTTTCAGTAGCCAGCAGGAGCAGCCAACTAAACTTCTTGGTTGTGCATTCACTTTTGTCAGTTGATAATGGTTGTCACTCATGTAAAGGTTATGCAGTTTGTAGTTAATGATCTTTAATATTAAATAAATGTGGTGGTCAAACTTTGCCAGTGCTGCATCCTAAAACAATTAAGTTAAAGCTGGGGTAGGCACTTTATTTTGATGTCCAATCCAAGATAACTTAAGCGTAATGTAATTAAAGTGGTCTGAGAGAAAAGTTGACTTCTGCTCTTCCTCTTGGCTCTATTTTCAGGCTTTAGAAGATCCAGCCTGTGATGGGTGATTTTGGCCAATTACAGGTCGGTAAGATAGTTGACTGCTGAGTCTCATCCGTATTTGATGACCTGAGGGTCAATGCTTTGGATTGGTGGCTCTGAATCCGAAGTGTTGGTATTTGACAACCTGAGAATGAGTAATTAAGTATCTTTTCTTTACATTGATATGGAAATATTTTTTTTACAAAATGTAAATATCTGCTTTAACAATGTCTTTCTTAGTCAATATATTTGGTCCGAGTTTGGAGAGCTGCTATTGTCAGCATCATTTCATGTGACTAGCTGATATAGTTTGGTCACTTTGCCCAGTTTCTTACAAACCCTTTTATTTCTCTTGCTTGTTTGACAATGTCATGGAATCTGACACCTGGATGAGAGATTCAACTTCAGCTGTCATCTGGCACCATGCTAGGTTATGATTTGTTTTTCCTTAGGTTAGCTGCTTGCCAAGAGTCAACAAACTCCCTCATCTCAAGCCAAGCAGCTTAAAAGTCACTTGATTGTGCAATAGAAAATTTGATGGTGTAGGTGCGGGTGAAAACCCACAGTGTTTATTGACTGATATGAGTGATACTGATCTGAAAGTAGTTATTTCCTCTCCACCAGGCTGTCATTTGGCTGGCTGAGTGAATCCAGCCCGGGCTTTAGCCTATTCTTTTACTGCCAGACGGCTGGGTGATTAGTGCTGTGGCAGTCTGCGGTCGGCAGCTCAGTGCTGTTCCCTGATAAAGGGGTCAGGCTCAGCCACACACCCACTGCCAACCTACGCTGCCACTTAGCAGTCTGTTTCCTGCCGGCCTGCTCGCAGTGCACAACACCAGGTCGCTGTCCCACCTTCCTGCCACGCCGCCTCTTCCTCCAAAGCCTGGCTCTCTATGAAACAGATCCCCTTTTGCTGCTGCTCATTGGTGCAATGCATCTCTGATTAATCTTAGTCAACATCAGAGCCAGAAAGCCAACAATGCAGTCTGCCTGTAGCCAGATTCTCTTCATTGACTGCAGAGGGATAGGAGACCACACAGAGGAGTGCAAGAGTTAGTTAATTGGATATTATATTGAACAGAAGTAGTTCAGAGCTGAAGGAGAAAATAACTTTTGTTGGTAACGGTGCAATTGCAGCAGCATGGGGAGATAAAATGGATGTGATTCTCCCATCAAAGAGTGGGTTTATTGTGTCTAGAATGGTCTTCTACAAAGGATTGAGATTGGAAAAAGAGATGGGGTTTTCATCTTTTCACAAGATGATTTACTACACTGATATATTTTCTAATCAGATTTCACTGGTGTTTTGGAGTCTTTTTACATCAAATCTCTGCAAAAAAAAAAGAAGAAAAACCCTCACAGGCAGATGTAGCTTTAAGTCCAAGCATTAACAGGTTTGCTGCGTCGAAAACTTCACTGTTTCTTGATCCTGGTAAAGATTTTTGTGTGGGAAATGCTGCAATGCAAAGAGTCAGAGGTATCGTTTTAAAAATGTCTGCTACTGCGTGGTATTTATTTGAATTTGAGCAGTTCAGTAAAAATATCTCTGCATTAAATTAACATTTGCACTTCAAGAGACAAAAAGGGCAAACGCGCAGCGCAGATAAAAAACACCGAGAGGTCACACAACTTATTGATCCAGTCCCTTTTAAACATGATTCCTGCATTTATAATTCATAATACAAAGGACCCCAAACAGTGGGCTTAAAAATTTGACACTCAGAATTCTGTAACAATCCTAAAAGCAACATCTTTAGTCTGAACTAACTCATTATTACACGGAGGGGTAGTTCAACACAGCGTAGCAACATTTAGAAAATGAGCAATTACAGCATCTGCAGAGAAGGTGCACAAGTCATTGCAGCTCACCTTGAGGGCTTCTGGAGGGTCAGCAGTAGGATGCTTTTAATCTGTTAGTCTTCACATCTTCCACGCCACGACCTTGCAGACACGCTATGAATTTCATTACATGCTTCTTACCTTTGACACGACAATGACAGTTGCCTAAAGAAAGAAGTTTTCTTAAGGCATTGCTCAAATCAGCCAGGAAATCCATCAAGTTACAGGCCCATTTACCAAAAGAAATATATTACTTTCAGTTCTGCTTTGAGATTCAAGGCTCAGTCAGATGTATCTCTTTTCAGAATCCATTTTATTGTTTCATTTTCAGTCATACACACACACACACACACACACACACACACAGACACACATACGCACACAAACAGCCCGGCTCAGTTCCATTAGTTTGGCTGACTTTTCAGACTGCATTGCTAAGCATTATCTGAGACTGCCTCATGGTTGTTGCTAATTGATGCTGCAGTCAGTTCATTATTTTAGTCTCCCATGGCTGCTCAGATATCTGATTCATACATGCACCCTGCATTTAATCAGTCTGATCACACAGCCATGGAACCAAACATAAGAGGCTCTGACGGGGGTCTAAAGCCATCAAATCATGCATGTAGAGGCTCTTAACAAAGTGCAAGGTGTATTACAAATGTCAAGTTGTTATTTTTTCTCAATTAAAATAGAATTCCACTGATTTTTTTTTCCTATTTACCAATCAAAATGCATCACACATTTATGATTGTTACCTCCTGCATCAGGGATTCAATTAAAGACTCAAAGAAGCAATGAAATTTGCATGTCATATTTCATATTTTGATGCTTCAAGCATTGTTGTTAATTAAAAGTTGCCAAATGTGCAATATTCTCTCTTAATGTCTGATGTTTGAATAGTCAGTAGTTTGCACACGGTGGTAAATCAACAGCTGGGCCTCATATATCAGTGCTCATTTGGTGCTCTTTTCTTCAATAGTCTGATAGGTAAGGGTCGTATATTGTGAGATTTCATTGCCACTGTTCACACATGGTGTGTACTGCTCGATCATGACGCTACAGTGCTACTGTACAGCCGCCCTCCTCAATAACCAGATATTATCCCATTTGAGCTTTTACTAGCCAACATAAAAATGGAGTGCCAAGGCGATTATTCAGAATTATGATGGTAGCGGTGATAAAAATTAGCCTTGTCCACTAAAGAGGAGCAGCGAACAGCCAGGAACAGCAGCTATTACAGAGCTATAAATGAGGGAAATCCCTCAGCAACTGAAATGACACCAAGCATATCCAAAACAACCATTATTTAGTCTTTGTGTGGATAGTTTACTGAGACCATCCATCAGCTATCTAAGGGACATCTAGAATTATCTTTCAATGGCAGCCGGACTGAAATTACCTCATTTGAACGCATTATTCTGTCCATAACTCCCACAAATGATGCATTAAAATGCCATGATCAACACGTAATAGACCTTATGCCACTGGCAAAAATTCACTGGAGCAACAGAGACTGTATGCCTCTGATAAAAAGCAGACAAAAAGAAAGACAATTAGGACGTGAAAAAGAAATTACCAAGCTCATTGATGGGCTTGAATAGAGTCCCAGAGGAGGAAGAGGTAAAATGTAACGCTTCGACAAAAGAACATTAACAGAGATCCCTTCATTACTTGGAGTATAATGACCCTTCCCCTCCCCCACCCACACTCCATTCATACATCCCAGCAAGAAAAATAATTTTCTTTTAGTGGCGAAGTATATTCTTCAGATACATTACTGCTCCATCCAGGCATTGTCAGATGAACAGTGAGCTCAGATGTCATTGTTGTTAATTAATCCTCTGACATTTTGGGAGTTTTCGATGCCTGGAGCCAATTGCAGGTTGCTTTTCATATTTTCAGATACAGCCTGGGTATAAGTGTTTACTGAGTGCAGGTTTAAATGGGCTGCACCACACAAACTTGTTTTTACAGAGATGAATTTTTACAAAATATAATAATCTATGAGGTGTAACTGTTTGTGTAGCAAACAGAACTAAAGGACAAAACTAATGTGAGCATGCATATATACAGTGGAGTGCAAAGCTCTTAGACACTAGTCAACATACTTCTATTTTACATCTGTTTCTAATATAATAGTATTTTTTTTTTCAATACAAATGATGATATGAGTGTGTAATATGAGTGTAAAGGGGCTTAGAACAGTTGCTGTAAGTCTAATAAGCAGCATTTTTTATAAGGTTGATGCCATTTATTTCACAGTTAACCACTTTGACGACCTGAGAATTGATAAAAAAAATGGTCAAAAAAAAATCCCCCCAAAAATGTTATATTGAGATGCCAAGACTGTGACCACAGACATCACAGGAAAATTAATGTTGTGATTTGGGATCGAAAAGTTTTTACATTTGAAGATTTGTGAAAGAAGTGCTTTTTTCAGTGATTGGATAGCGAGCACTTCTGCACTGGGAATTATAGTCAATATGCCTTGGGAAGCCATATACCTTTTGAATGCCCCATATCTCTAGTTTGTGGTTGTGACATTTCATGCGGCTGTGATTATCCTCGGGGTCATAATGTGTCATTTTATACAGTAAGGTCAAGCAGCTGTGCTCATGGAATCCACAAGAGCTTTCCAGTCCGACCCAATTCACGATGAACACTGTTTATAGACCCCAGTATGATGGAATATTCAAATACCATTTTTAGGCCAAAATGACACACTGCTGCAGGCAACAAAACTGCATGTTTTTTTGTTTGTTTTTTGCCCAAAACTGCAAGGTTAAGGGATCCCTTTTGAAAATGGCCATGCTAGTTTTTACCTCAGCAAAATTTTGCCTCATTTTGCTGTTTTTGTTTTATCTCTGTTCCGCTTGCACGACATCACGTGGTTGGTATCAGTGGATTCCTTAGTATCATTAGAGCAGCAACAATTACTCAATTACAAATAGATCATTAAATTAATTGCCAACTATTTTGAATATTTGAATATTTTTAGGTTGTGGGCAAAAGAAGACATTTGAGGACATCATCTTGGTCTTTGGGAAACACTGACAGATATTTTTTCACCATTTTCTGACATTTTATAGACCAAACAACTCAACAAAATAATCAACAGATTAATAAAAAATGAAAATAATCATTAGTTGCAGCCCTAAGTATTATACCAGTATCTTAACTCTACCTGTGAGAGGTTGTTTTGGTGCCCCCTCTGACACTTAGTGCCCTGCAGTGTGTGATGTGTGTGTATGTAGCAGCAGTGCTGGTCCAACCACCATGTTTCACTGTTGGTTTGATGCATTTACTGCAGTATTATTCTCTCTCCTGTCTTCTTTCATATACCCTTCGTTACTGTCATAAATGTCCAAATTGGATTAATCAGGAAACAGGACATTTTTTAAAGTCATCCACTGATACTGGCATTTTTTAGCCCATCTCAAGTATTTGGCCTTGTTTCCCCTCCTGAGAAGTGATTCAGAAGCTGCTGCTCATCCTCTGAGACCACAACAAGACGGCCTTCTTCTGACAGTGCTTTTGCTGACTGGAGTCCTGCGTTCTTTATTTAGCAAATTCTGTATCTGTGATGAAGTTGCTTTTCTATAGCTCTCAGGGAACTAAGCTTGATGTATTGATCTTCTGATGGTGCGGTCACTTTTGGTCTGTCTGACCGTGCTTTGGATACAACTGATCCAGTTTCTGCAAAGCACCTTAGACTTCCATGCACTGCCCCCTTAGAAACCTTTAGTCAAGCCACAATTTGACACGGAGGAAACTCCTCTTTGTGTTGAATAACAATGTGACTTTAATGGAAGCGATACAACTCAAAGAAATTTGACCTTATGTACAAAAAAGTGAAACTGGTCAGCGACACAAATTTGCTTGAATTTGATTTGTTGACCTAGAAATAGTGCAGAATCTCAAATATTTCATTATTTCACATGCCATTACTTTCTTTATTTCTACATATACAGTATGAATTTAAAAAGTTAAACCTACAATTATGTAGGAGTGGGAGGCTATTTAAGTTTAATTTATTGCTTGGCCCTCTGAAATAGTTGTTTATCTCATAGCTCATACTGGGACTTTCTGTTTATATAGCTGATTTCTTTTGGCTGGACAGCACTTAAGTGCATATGTTGTCAATATTGATTTATACATTACTTTACAGTCTTTAGTAGCTATGATTTCTAAATGTTCCCCTCCAGACATGCTTTAATACTCTGCTATGATTAATATTTTGTTTAACATGGTTTTCCCATGAAAAAAGCATCTCTGTAAAGGTGCTGGAAGCACATTTACTCTTTCTCCCTCATTGAGTAATTCAATTTGGCCTCGAGCCCCGCCCACTAATCCAGCTTGTGCCAGATTGACCGATGAGCGAGCAGTGTGCATCAAGACTGATAGCATTAGTATTAGAGGAAACATCAGAGAGATTCAGCCACACATGTTTGAGTCTGAGTCAGACCCAAACTCAAATAAGGAGGATGCTGGGAACCAAAATTGGCAACTGGCAGACATATCAGAATGGAAAGACAGTGACACAGCTAATGCTAACTCTCACTCTCTGTACTGACAAGTCCACTCTGAGCTGGAGGTTAGGTGTCTTTGCTTGCATAAAGCATATTAGACAGTGATTGGCTTTTGAATTTGTTATGTGCACCTCTCAAACTTTGCACAGATACATGTCAGTATCATCAACATCAGACATTTTAGGGGACAGAAACATAGTTTAAATTAAGTCTTAATGGTTCAACTTGATTTAGTACTTCTTCTAAACTAGCTAGCAGCTACTTAAAAATTAGAAAGGACTTTATACACAGTGGATTTACGAACAGCTGGTGCAACCTGTGCTGGTAATTTTTCAGTGTATAAGGGTTTATAAAATTATTATTTAAGTATACGTTGGCCATTCCCATGCAGAATTATGTCAAATAAGCAGCAATGTTTGGGTTAATACCACAGAGTCTGAACTTTGCAGCCTTATCAAATTTATGATATTTCATCACTGTTTAAGGACCCAGTATGCAGATATATTCAAATACCTTTTTTTTTTTGTATAGGCAAAAGTCACACATTTACGCTGCATGCAAAGAATTACTTCTTCTTCTTTTTTTTGCCACAAACTGCATAAGACGAGCATTAAGTGGGCACATAAAGAGGGACTCTGTCCATAGAACCCCTTTTCATTCATTTATCTGACAAGCTTGAATAACATGGTTGGATTTAGCACTAGTCTGAAATAAGCTAGCAGCTACTTAGAAATTAGAGAGGACAACACAAATATCTGCAGTTGTAAAGGATTTATGAATACCTGCCTTCAATCAATCAATCAATCAAGCTTTATTTGTATAGCACCTTTCATACAAGTAAAATGCAATGCAAAGTGCTTCACATCCTTTACAGTTCAAAAAGAGAGGGGAATATGCAAACAAATATACATACATATGTAAACATACATATACGCACACATACGCGTACATGCGGGCATGCACCATACACACATATACATACAGGCACCTGCACAGATGCACACACATATATATATATATACACACACACACAAACATTCATATATACTGTATATATATATACATACACATGTATACACATATACATACATATACACGCACATATGCACATGTACCTCAGAAAACAAAATAGCTTTCAAAAGCTATGTTATATAGAGAGAGAGACCAATGCACACTAAAAGCAATGAGAGATAAAAATTTAGAATAATAATAATAATTTGGGAAAAATCGAAAACATTTAAAAGGCACAAAATAAAAGATGAATGAATAGTACATACATAATACATTAAAATCAGGAATTTATTAAAATCATAGGAACCTAAAATCATAAAATATTACATAAAAACCAGACTGAAAAAATATGTCTTTAGTTTACGTTTAAAAGTTTCAGTGTTGTCAGCTCCTCTCAGATCCTCCGGCAGGCTGTTCCACAGTCTCGGGGCATAATTGCTAAAAGCAGTATCACCAAATGTTTTAGTCCGACTCCGTGGAACAGCTAGAAGGGAAGAGCCGGAGGATCTGAGAGATCTTCCTGGTTCGTAAACCAAAAGCATGTCTGAAATGTAGTCTGGTGTGAGGCCATGCAGGGCCTTATAAACTAATAAAAGAATTTTAAAATCAATACGAGAACTAACAGGCAGCCAATGTAGAGACTTTAAAATAGGTGTAATATGTGCTCTCCCTCTGGTCCT
>JAJHUR010111843.1:0-19873 GCA_027495735.1 Lutjanus campechanus | reverse complement strand
TCCAACACATACGGCTGTATTTCAAAACTTGTCATTTTCAAAAGAGTAGAGTAATAAAGTTTACTCCTGCACAGAGCCCGAGGCTCTCTGCTGCTGCAGCGGTATAATGAGAAGGCGGAGTTCGGCACCGCTCGGCAGCAATTCGGAAGTCCTCGGGAAAGGGCTGGGGGGTGGAGTAAACTACACGGCCCGTTTTTGGCGCGATGAGAAAAGGGGCGCAGAGAGAGACATCGTCCTGAAGATCTACAAAGCTTTGTGTGCGGGTAATCGCATGTAGCTGCTCTATAAGGGTCCAAGACTCAGTACAAAGGCCCGAAAATGAGCATAATATGTCCTCTTTAAGCACCAAAACTAGGCGGCTTTGTTATGTTATGTAAGTCACATGATGCAAGTAACCGAACATTATGTCACTTAAAACTTTAGATAACACTGACCTTTTGATATCACATGGGACACAAACCCTGGGTTCCTGGACAAAAGTCCTGCGTTTGTTTGACCCAACAACCAAAGTTAGAAAGTGAAAAGCTGAGGGTTCAGCTGCCGTTAGCTTGTTAGCTCAGTTACCTAAACAGCTAATAGTTCTATTAGGTGATTCTGCATGGACTGGGAGCTTGAAACATCAAAGCGCTTTGGACCTCTGTGAAGAGGAGGGTACCATGGCCACACCAGGACAGAACAAAGCCTCCAGAAGCCAACAGAAGCCAGTTTGACGACAGATGCTACAGTGAGTCACTGACTCTTTAGGTACAAAGATTATGAAACAGGATGGGATGGTGCTACTGTAGCTAGTTAGCATGCTGAGTTTAGTAGACATCTGACATCTTTGATATTTCAACATTCTGTTGAGAAATTTAGTTCACTTTTGAATGTTTTAGAATAAAATTATTTCATATTGTACTTTTAGAGCAGCTTGACCACTTTGGGGCAGCAAAGCTCAAAACTGACACTGTTTCACCTTTTAAAATTGATATAGCTAACGTGCTAGCTAACAGCAGTATTGGTATTCATTTGGAGTTGTGTTTCTGTCCACCTGACAAGTCCAATATCTGTGTTGTAGCTGCTGAATGCTCCACTATGCCACTATACTCCATCATTAATATGAATTGATGTAAAACTTTCTGCTTCAAATACAACCAATAACTTGACTCATTTCTCATTTTAAATTTTTAATACTGTTACCGGCTGTCACCCCTCTCGCCCCTCTTCACACTCACTCCAAGAAAGTGAATATGGGAGAAGAAACTGTGGCTCTCTGCAACTGAGATGTCGGCCAAAAGATGTGTATAAGAGACAGCTGGAAGATTGGGCTAATGCTCCAAAGTCTTTTTTGAACGATACTTGATTGGACCCTTGGTCATTAGCCAGATATAACTTAACATAAATGAGATCCTTATAATCTCAATGTCTATGCCATTATACGCTATCTGGTTCAATTCATCAATTTATCTTTGTCAGATGTTTGGTCTTGTTGCAAATTTTCTTCCCACATGACTTAACTTCAGTGAAAAGAATTAACATGCTTAACTTTGCTTATTGAGTTTCCCCTCAGAGGCCTCGGGTCAGAACACCCAACCCGCTCTCATCCAGTGTCATCATATAATGACATATTTGTCACGCCCTCAGCGTCTCATACTGATGCACAAGGTAGCCTTTAGTATTTACAGTGTACAACATGCTGTCAAAAGGGCTTTTAAACACATGGTTAATGCTGTGAAATAGTTGCAGTTTGGTTAGGTTTAAGCACCAAAACTAGGCGGCTTTGTTATGTTATGTAAGTCACATGATGCAAGTAACCGAACATTATGTCACTTAAAACTTTAGATAACATTGACCTTTTGATATCACATTGGACACAAACCCTGGGTTCCTGGACAAAAGTCCTGCGTTTGTTTGACAACAACCAAAGTTAGAAAGTGAAAAGCTGAGGGTTCAGCTGCCGTTAGCTTGTTAGCTCAGTTACCTAAACAGCTAATAGTTCTATTAGGTGATTCTGCATGGACTGGGAGCTTGAAACATCAAAGCGCTTTGGACCTCTGTGAAGAGGAGGGTACCATGGCCACACCAGGACAGAACAAAGCCTCCAGAAGCCAACAGAAGCCAGTTTGACGACAGATGCTACAGTGAGTCACTGACTCTTTAGGTACAAAGATTATGAAACAGGATGGGATGGTGCTAGCTAGTTAGCATGCTGAGTTTAGTAGACATCCGACATCTTTGATATTTCAACATTCTGTTGAGAAATTTTGTTCACTTTTGAATGTTTTAGAATAAAATTATTTCATATTGTACTTTTAGAGCAGCTTGACCACTTTGGGGCAGCAAAGCTCAAAACTGACACTGTTTCACCTTTTAAAATTGATATAGCTAACGTGCTAGCTAACAGCAGTATTGGTATTCATTTGGAGTTGTGTTTCTGTCCACCTGACAAGTCCAATATCTGTGTTGTAGCTGCTGAATGCTCCACTATGCCACTATGCTCCATCATTAATATGAATGGATGTAAAACTTTCTGCTTCAAATACAACCAATAACTTGACTCATTTCTCATTTTAAATTTTTGATACTGTTACCGGCTGTCACCCCTCTCGCCCCTCTTCACACTCACTCCAAGAAAGTGAATATGGGAGGGAGGAGAGGAAGAGGCTAACTTACTCTTGTACTTACTCTGACTGCTGGGACAACATCAAACTTTGAAAAGAATCATGAACACAGGTAAGCTAAGTGTAAGTGATGCTAGCATAGCTACCTAGCCAAATTATGTTTTTGCTTTTTGATGTGTAAATTCCCCTTAAAGCTATAATATGTAACATTTCTGCATTAAATTGTATAAAAACACTAGACATGTTATATATTTTTAATTGTGTACTTCCAGTGATGTTCAGACACATAGAATCCATAATTTAACATCCGTAACTTATTCAAGGTAATGGTGTGTTTCTTGCTAGCTGTTGCTAGCCACGTGCTACTTGCTATAACTTCTGAGAAAACACGGGATACGTTGGACATGTCAAAAATGTAGGATACATGACAGAGTTAGGTGGTTGTTTAAAAGTGAAAATAATTACCACGATCCCACGCTACTTCACGACACCATCAAACTACACCTTTTTAAAAATTGTCTTAATATGATGCAGAGCTTTAGCGTCAGAACTTATATAATGTGTATTTAAGCATTTGGTGCATTGTTAAAATAAAACATGGAATAAGGAAGCTTTAAAATGGTCCAACTCACACGGGAAAATTTCCCACAAGTTGAGGAGTGCAGGTCTACTTTGCATCTGCCATGGCAAAAATTTTTTAAAACTCTGTTACTGGAAAAACAGCACCCTCCTGCTGTTCTGTGCTGTACAGTAAATAGGCATCAGGTGTCAAAATATATGTAAAAATGAATGTGGCTATGGTGAAAATGTTAACGTAAATGTTGACCTTAAGTTCTACCTTTAAAAATTCATAGTCCGTTCTACTTCAAGACTTATTCACACTTTAATATTTGGAACATATTTGGGAAGAAGAGCCTCTTTCTGACGTGGGAGGCTTGAAAGCTAGCTGTCAATCAGATGACAGATGGCATTCTCCAGCACTACATGGAGGCCGCACGCAGCCTCTCGCTCACCCAACATGCTGGTCACCTCTTTAGCCCCCTCACACAAGGCGACAGACGGTTCCTCAGACTGACAGCATTACTCATAACGTGCATCTGCCCCGAATCGTCAGCCCACTTCCCATCCACTTCACACTGAGCCTATACATAGCCTGGTCTGTGCTCACTTTCCTTGGCTACAAAGGCACCGTAAATAGGCCTGGATGTAATGGCTAACTTGTTTGTTGTCCATGACATTGAAATATTGACACTTTGTTTTTAGAGAATTTTGGTGCCTCAACAAGCCCACGGCACATTTGGATGTGTTTTCTAGTCCAGGGCGAAGCATGTGGTGACAACTGTAGGAGCACTTTAAAAAGGAAAGTTCAGCCGAGAGCTGCCAACACAAGAGTTGTGATGCAGAGGACTTTAGAGGAGAAACACAGAGTGTCTGCCAGGCAGGATGTCTGACAGAGACAGAGACAGAGGACTGGTGTGTTTCACTGCAGCTTCCTCTGCTGCCAGGGAGCATGACCACACATGATAAGGACATCAGTGTACACGGAAATGTGAATTACAGTCATCCTCTGGATGTGTAGATCGAACCAGGATGTGGATTTACAGGTTGGCAAACTCTACAGACTTTTCTATCACGGAGGACAGGTTTAGAATTAGAAATTGCAGGGTGGGAATTATTCATCCATGAGTTGTTTGCACTGTGTGTTTGCCTGTTGTAAATAAATAATAAGTTCTACAAACTGGATATTATATGAAATAAAACTTTCATCATCTCTGAGGAAATTGGGATATTGCAAAACACGAAATAAAGTAAAATGCTTTGCTCAAGAAAACAAGTCTGAGTCACTGGTGGACTCAGGAGGTTGCAGGGCAGGGAAAAATGCCCTCCTTGATGCCCCTATGGTGGATAAAACATGGTAAATTGCCCTCTAGGGTGCCCTTCTAGTGGACAAAATGTGATAAAGTGCGCTTCAGGATGCCCTTTTAGTGGAGAAAATGCGATGTAGTGCGATGCTGATTGTCCTACATGCTAGAAAATTTGTTGTCCTCAATGTGGATCTAAATTAGATGTAGTAGTTTTTGTACTTTGAGTCACATAAACAATAAAACTTTTTAAAGTAAACCAGGGATTGAAACTGTTTCACCAAATGTGCCACAGCTTTTGGCGTGCTGGTGCCCCACCCTGTACAGACTGAGAGTGACAGAAACTACTGAAACAAATAAAGAAATTAATTATAGTATATTTTATATAATTATATGCAGTGTTGGGCAACTGCACAGGATAGCTAACAAACGCAAGCTGATTTCCGATCAATGATCTCACATCACCTGACGTTACGGTGGCCGAGACAATACAGGCAACGCAAGCTTGCTTTTTTTTTATTTTTTTATCATAGTATAATATTCAAATTCATCATATTATTATTTATTAACCTCTATAGCTCTGTTGGTTAACATGTACAGTATATCCAAACCGTCTGTGGTCTTCTTTTACCATATTCTACTGTCTAAGGCAGTAAAAGTGTAGCTTACACGTAGGAACGCTAGTCATTGGTGCCCTCTGGTGGTCAGGAGTAACAACTCAGTGATAATGAGTGCAATGACAGATACAAATTTGACCGTTTTCATTTCACTTTTACACTAAAATTATATAGCTATGCGTACATTAAAAAGATAACTGAAGCTGACATTTAAAAGTAATACAAAAGCTACTTTCCCTAAATAATTATTTTCATAAGCAGTAATTGGTTAAGTAATTCAATTACTTATGAGAGAAGTATAGTAACCACTGTGGTACTGCCCCAAATTAAAGATTTTCCTAGTCAACCACTAGTCATCAATTCAGAGCATTATTTGTGTGTTTATGATTTAAATTATTTAAAGATCATGTAAGGCAGCAATAAATGTTTGTTCTGAATTCGACACACCACAAAAAAAAGTGTTCTTAACTAGCCAGCCAAATTTGAATGATTAAAAAAATTGGTGAGTATATAAAATTAATTCTCAACATCATGAAAAAATGAGCTATTTTCTCTGCTCTGAAACACTTAGGGCCGGATCTACTAAAGTTTTGCGTGTATAAAAACGTGTGCAAACTCATTGCACACGCAAAAAAATGTACAAACTGATTTACTAACAGTGCGCGCTAAGGGTTGCGTCTTTCAAAGGTGCAAAATAGCGCGTCTGCATCCAGTTAGTACGTCTGCCGCAATGAATATGCAATATGGGGCGTTTACACGGAATTGTGCGTGTGTTGGGAGGAGAAAATGTAAATATATTAATTTAGCACCCGCAAAGTGATTTATCAAACCTGAAAGCAAGTTTGCTCATAGAAACTGCGTCTATATTTAACACATGTCAAAGGGAGGTGCAAACGGTTTGTATGCGGAATTGCGCACACATGGCTGTGGTTATTGTCGCAAGAAGGAGACATCGAAACCATGAAAGGAGACACAGAGAACGCATTTTTCACCCTCGTGTGAACATTTTTGGAATGAACGAGGAAACAATCATTAAAACATATCGCATATCCAGCATTGTCATTTTGCAATGCAGCATTGCCCTCATTTAAATAGGGCGTCTCCAACACGTTTGCGCCTGTTGCCATTTACCCAATCACTCTTAGTAAATCACCCGCAAACCACGGTTCAGCCCCATGCGCAAAATTCTAGATTGCACACACACAAATTTGTACACGCAAATTGGGATCTTAGTAGATCTGGCCCTAGGGGTGTTTTTTTTTTCTTCTGTGACAGGTTGTTGGAGCTGAAGCGAGCTGAAGTGAACTGCTGGACTGATTTGGACTGAGAGAGTCACAATCCTCCTCATTTGGGAGGGTGAGGGGAGGGGGAGGCGGTGATGTTCACGTGTCTAACTCCACAATTCAGTACTACACAACAGTTCTTGGTCTTTTCATGCTTTTCACAAATATTTCTATTGTGTATAAAACTTTTCGAAGATAAACTCTATTGCCATTACACAGACTTTAAATATAGATTATTATTATTTAAATATAGATTTGTAGTCCTGGTCAGAGCTGCTGTAAATCACCTCGGTACTGTATTCTCGGTTGTCAAACTGGCCTCGGTCAGTTGCATCTAGTCTAATGTGACCGCTCACTCAGCTAATAAGCTAATGGCAGCTACAGCACAGTTAGCATCAGTGCGCCCGTGACTACAGTCCCCAGACTACAGTCCCCCAGGCCTAATGGCAAAGTGTAGTTTGAGGTGTCTTTTTTCTTTCTGTGACTAAAGGATAAATGAAGACTTTGTCAACTACAGCATTTCGGTTGTCATACTAGTAACTGTTACTAAGTGCTAAATCTCAGCAACTTGCCCAACACTGGTAATATGAGGAAAAGTATATAAAAAAATGATAGATGAGCAGACAGACATGATTGTAAACTTGTCAAAACAGCATGACATGAGTGATATAGATCACAGACTTTTACTGTGAGTGAGTGCAAGAACAGACATTTAACACGAAGCTGCAAGCACGGGCGTTCTGTAATCATTTCCCCAACTTAAATACAGCCCTTCTCCATAAGTGTGTGGCTGGTTGAAGCCAATGCGGCCCGGCCCACCACGAGGCCCAGGGCGGCTCCGCTGTGGCTCTCGCAGTGGCAAAGGCCGGACAGTTGAGGCGGTCGCCAAGAGGCTGTGCCTTGTCTTTGAGGGCAACACTTCAGATGGGTGCAGCCATAAAGAAGAGAGAGAGAGAGAGAAAAAAAAGGGACAAAAATATCCAGAAAGTTGGGTCTATAATTGGCTGCGCCTCTCAGCCGGGTTTTATGTGTGAGCACAGCCCAGTCAAGAACAGTAGAAGTCACCAGTGAAACTCTACACTTTCCCCCCCTCTCGCAGTTCCCTCCCACACTGTCCACCCATCCACAAGGTTTCTGAAGCTCACCTCAGCTCACTCTTTAACAACACCGTACACTGGATTGTCACCCTGGATTATATAATAATCTCATCTTGATTTCTGGCACCTGCAGGGGGACGTATTTGGGATTTATTATCAGCTGATAATGATGCTGGCCCGGTGCTGATTCAGGCTGTGAGTGCTGGAGGCAGAGCGAGACAGACACCTCAGTTACACTGACTGAGTGACAGGCCAGGTAAGAAAAAAAAAATATCACCCATCTGTCACTTCTGTTTTCTTATAAAACTGATTCTTGAATGCTTATTTATTCTTTAGCAGTTTTGAATTGTTGGCATGAGGAGCTGTTTGTATCCACATGCTGTTCAGATGCTCTATCAGAGAACAGACTTCTTTTCTTCTTCTTCTTCTTCTTGGGTTGCACTTGGAAAAAAAAGTTTCTGTTTTTTGCATTTTGGGAATGATAAACGCGGTGCTTCTGTTATAGACATCTACATTTGCAGTCCCATTGAGAGAGGAAGTGGAAACAGGCCTGATGATACAGACCCCCAGTTTGTAAGGAATCTGGCCTCAGGTTCACATGTTGCACTGTAAAAAGAAAACAATTTGTTTTAACTTAAAAAACTTAGTGTCTGTTATTCCTTAAAAATTTTAAGTTGACTGAATTTGAAAAGACAAGTTGAGGTATTTTGTAATTATTCAAAACAAAGAAACATTTCTTGTCAAATAAACTTGATATTAATTCAGCTGTGCTTGAGAAAAAATGTTTTTATTATTGTGAAAAAAAAGCAACTGAGTTATCTTAAAGGGACAGTTGACCCCAAAATCAAAAATACTGATTTTTCTCCTGGCCTGTAGTTGTGTTTATCCTTCTAGAGTTTTTATTGTTGTGAGTTTAGAGTTTTGTAGATATCAGCTGTAGAAATGTCTGCATTATCTCCAATATAATGGGACTAAATGTCACCCGGCTTGTGTTGCTTAAAGCTCCAATTCATAAACCTGAAAAATTCTTTCCAAAAATCATGACCTAGTTACTCAAGATAATCCACACACCTTGTTGTGAGCAGTTTCATGTGGGAGCTACTTTCTTTCTAGTAGAAAGAAAGGCGTTCGGGTAGATTCTGAAGTAGTTCTGGTAGATTCTCCTGCAGAAAGAAAGTAGTTCCAACATGAAACTGCTCACAACAAGGTCTGTGGTTTATTTTCAGATATATATTTTTTTAGCTCCTCTAGCACCACAAGCTAAGTGCCATTTAGTCCCACTATATTGTAGAGAACGCAGACAACTCTCGAGCTGATATCTCCAAAACTCTGCAACTCACACCAAAACTATCTAGATGGATAAATAGCGCTTTAAGTCAGGGGGAAAATATGTATTTTTGATTTTGGGGTCAACTGTCCCTTTAAGGTGTATTACAGAAGTGTCTCGAGAGTGCATGCTGGGAAGTCTGCTAATATACTGATCATATTTCTTGAGAAACTCTGTACAGCACATTCATTCAACTCATTTCAAGTCAAAAGTTAGAGGAACTCATGTTAATACTAGAAAGGTGTAAAGTTTAATTAACTTGAATAAATATACTTGAATATTTACATGAAGTGTGTGAGAAAAGATTAGCTGACTCCACTAAATTCCTGCATGCTTTTTTGTTTTACAGTGTGACGAGTCAACCCAGCCTGTTTTTAGCTTTGCCTCGGATTCTGTATGTGTTGTAAAACCGCAGATTAATTCAACGCAGCGGCGGGAGACCCAAACAGTGTATTTAAATGTAATCATAGATGAAAGGGGGACAAATGAGAATATGTTAGACTTGTGCAAAGTTGGGTAAAGAGGATTAGGAGCATGAATCCAAATCTTGTTCTGCTGCTTTCATAGAGCGGCTGTTCACTGTTCACAGAAGTCTTGCTGGGCTGAATTTCTCAGATTTTTAAATGCGCGCTAATTGGGGCAATTAGAGTGATTCAACTAACGTGCCTCGTTAATAGCACCAGTGAAACCAAGTAGCAGAAATAGCCTAATGGAGAATCTGATAAGAAAACTTGTATGTGGAGGCCAAAGCACTTTCCTTTACCCACAATAAATAATGCACTCTCTATTTCTCAGGCTGCACAGGGTCAAGCCACAGTCATCAAGTTGCTGTTTTTAAATTTGAGTCTCTCCAAAACATTTCCTGGAATAATTTTCTGCTCAGATCACTTTCTATTTTAAAATCATAACAACATTTAATTGCTTTGATTCTTTTGTCATACTACTTCTATTTTAGGTGCTAAGATCCCACTGACTTTTTAAGCTATAATTATTCTTTTTTGGAAATACACTTATTGCTTTCTTAGCAAGAGTTAGACAAGAAGATTGACAACACTCTTATTCATGTCTGTTAAATATAAAGCTGCAGCCAAGAGATGGTTAGCTTAGCTTAGCATAAGGACTTGAGGCAAGAGGAAACAGCTAGCCTGGCTCTGTCCAAATGTAATGAATCTGTCCAACACAGCTTATTTGATTTACAGATAAAAGAGCATTTCTGAGGGAAACAGGATAAGCAGGTGGGACATCGGGAGGAATTTGATTTGAATGTTTAAAAATGGGTGCGTTACAACCAGCTGTGCCATGCTTTTGCTAGTTCGCTAACATCATATTTTGTTTTACAGGAATAAGCCATGACTGGATCTAGATAAGAATACCAAGAAATGGATTTTATTTGGTTTTTAGGTATATATTCTTAAATAAATGTACAATATATCATCTAAAAGGGTTAAAAAGCACTTTTCATTATGAGGGTTAGATGAGAAGATAGACAACACTCTCAAATCTGTCCGTTAGCTTAGCTTAGCATCAAGAGTGGAAACTATCTGAAACAGCTAGCCTGACGCTGTCTGAATGTAACAAAATCTGCCTAACACCTCTTATTTATTTATGCACACTTACACTCACTGATTAACACATTACTGTATGTCTTGTTTGTTCAATTTGTCCCCCCCAAAAAAACCAATGCGTAAAAATTATATGCGGTGGGTTCTATGTTTTTGAATCTTGGTCACAACTAGATTACCTCAAGATACATCACACTTTTTTTAATTTTTGGGCCCATTCTCACACACAGACTTTACTTGGGCAGGCCGCTCAGATATATTAATGGTTTATTAATATTTTTTTAATCCATCCGAGAGGATGACACCATCTCCCATCGCTCCACCCCTCTACCTGTTTGTTCTGCTCTTGCGAGATGGGTCTAACAGTTGCTGGAAATAGCACATGTTATGCAGAGTCTCTTTTTTAATCTATATTTTCTATATATTTGATAGTTTTGATTGGTCACATCATTTAGAACAGGCCTCCTCCACATGCAACTCACCTGCTTTTGTTAAAACAAATCTGAAGCGAGTTGTGGCTTTATTTTTTTCATAAAGACACTCGACAGGGCAGACATACTGTGCAGGGGGAAAGAAACAGAAAGAGGTGGGGCGTGGCAAGCTGGTGTGTGTGTGCAGTAAGAGACCAGAAGCGTAGATGTATGAGAGAGTTGAGGGAAAAAGCAACGTAAGCAGATCATGGTAATTTGTGAGTAAACACTGAAATAAGGGTGACAGTTATGTAGGATTAAAATGGTGAAATAAGTAAATAAGTGACTAGAAATAGGATAATGTTCCTAGTAGGTCCCTGTCATTCTGTGGGAAACACTGTCTCGAGCATGCCAACTAGAGTCCTTCCCTCTACCGAGCCCGAGCCCTAACCGAGCCCTTTGAGAGCATGCACATCTGGCTGAGCTGACTGACTCTCTGTTTGTGCCCGCACACATGATGATCAACTAAATTTTTCAAATGTTATTGGACCAAATGGATCATATTTTGGTAATGAAAATATCACTTTAGATGATTATCATACATCATAATTGTATATGGAATGAAATGCTTTTGAGGCACCATGTCATGATGCAAAAGTTGCAATACCTGATGTGGCCACAATGCCAAAATTGCTTCACAAGGCAGCTTCACTCCTGCAGAGTTGGAGTCAGTAATGTGCGGTGAAATCTATGCCAGGGTAGGCAGTGACCTGTCAGTGTGGCACATGTCTACACTTCAGCAGCTCAGGTTTATATAAAATATTAAATATTCATGCTGACATTTGACATTAAGCTAGCCTCACTAAATGGTGCTGGTAGCTAGCCAGGAAAGGCTAGCTGCTAGATCTGACTCCGGAGCTATGCGCAATCACAGTCAAACTGTCAAAAAAAAAGAGTCTTCAAAACTGTTGGTGATATCAACATGGTGTCAATATGTCCTTTTAATAGATGCTATTGGTCTTTAAAACCTACAGCCATCGCTACATGATATGTAACAAGCTAGCAAACTGCAGAATTACTGCTGTCAGCCAACAAATAGTCAGCACATTTCCACACGCAGTGAACAAACTAGGTGAGACATGTTAATTAGTGAGCTTTAGATATCCTTTCTTATATTTGGACAGAGCCAAAGAAGCTGTTTTTTTGTCTTTATGCTAAGCTATGCTGAGTATCTCTTGGGTTCAACCTTATATTTGATGTGCGCATTATTTTCCTCAAAATTATTCCACTAAGCACATTCCTGACAACACTTTGTAGGTTTGGATGCCATCCACCTCTAGAAAACAAACACATTTACAGACTTATTCAGTGGAAAGTGCACAGAAAGGTGGTGAAAGATGGTAAAGAGCTTTTCAGAATACAGGGGACTCGGATTATTGCTTTCCAAGTTGTGCATAACTCAGACTTCCCTCATCCTCCCCCGGTGACCCCCCGCAATGAGACACTCTCCCAGTCAGGATGAGTCCGTGTTATGGCTACGGTCAGTCACACATCAGCCCTAATGGCAGGCATCACAACCACCGGTGTACAATAAGAACAAGAATAGTTTTGTGTTTATATGATGGGTTTCTGTCAGCGTCAACCAGGCACAGCAGCCTCATAAATGAATCCAACGGGGACGGACTGATCAATCTTTTGCAACATGCTGGTGAAACAAAGCTGCACAGATTTCACTCCAGCGACCCAGAATGACAAATAAAGATACCTGCGTGGATTTCAAACTTTAAATCATCACTGTGGAGAAACCATGCAGTGCTACATCAGCAAACTGCACACTCCTAACGTTACTATTTTACTGTGTTGTGGGTGGAGACGGTGAAAAAATAGTTTGGCAGCGAGTTCTGGCAGTCTTTGGTGAGTCCAGTTTTCTCTGGATGGAGTATCCACTTGCTGCTGTAGCAAGATGTGTATTTCAATCTTAGGTTTCAATTATCACATCTTGAGAATGGAGAACATTTCCTGCCAGCTTCCATACCAGAGAGAGATTCAAGCAGCGGACAATAGAAACGCTGCACAATAGGGAGAGCGAGATAGGGAATCTTTTTTTCTTGTCGGAGCCCAAGTATCTTTATACATACAAAGTGCCTAATGCAATCTGAAATCAGCTTTCCACCAATCCCTTGTCAATATAGAGACGTGGCAGCAGCCACTGTAGGAGTCCTGTTTTTTTAATTTTACACCAATCTCCCTTCACTACATGAAGTCCTCCACCCACTTTGGTTTCACTGTTGGAGAGAAATTATTGCAAAAATCTTGTTTGCCAAGGGACAGCTTTACAAAGTAGGCTAACTGGCTGTAGAGTGCATTAAAACTGTTGATGTTTCCACTGACCTCTCCACAGACTGGACATCTTGATGGTGGTAATAAGCTAAACAAATCAGACCCAAAACCAAGGCCGAGATGGAATTACGACTGGGATTTAGGATCACCTTGGTCTTGGTCATCCTGGCCTTGACTCTTTCCAGTGAGAGAGTGGAAGCACAGAGGGCAGGTAAGTTCATTAAAGAGATAGTTTGGATTATTTGAAGAAGGGTATGTATGTATGAGGTACTTTGATAATCAGTGTATTAGCTACAGTGGATGGTTGTCAGCAGGCCCCCAAGTTGGGGAAGCAGTACCAGTGTTTGAAGCTAAGCAATGTACTGCTGTAGATAGGGTCAACTGCAAAAGGTATTTTAACCACCCAAAAAAATCAGTACACTACATTTAGAACATTTTCATTGCTTCACCCTTGGGGACAGACAGCCTTTTCCAATGGGAATCCACAGCCAAATATCACTGTTTTCAAAGCCACCAAGCTCCTTTTGCAAAAACAGTAACCTCGCAGAACACGGGAGTTTCTGGTCTACCGCTACCTTGATATGTAGGTTTGTTTGTGTCATTTCAGTGAATCTGAACTAAGCTTTTAAACACAGAAGTCACACAATACCAAACCGATTGAGACAGTGGTAGACCACCAACTCTCATGTTCTGCAAGGTAAAATTACAGGGTGGCTACAGGTCCTTAAAAAGTCTTAGAATGTCCTAAATTCACATTTAATAATAAAAAAGCTTTAAAAGTAATACATTTCTTAGCGATATTCCACTTTGTTAGAATAAACTACTCAGTATGTACTCACCACTATGCCGATGTGATGCTGGGTGAAGGTCTTCAGTTCACAAAACAATCCTGGAGTTTTAGGAGAAACAGGGTAGCAGCCTCATCCAGTACAATGGCAGTGAATGGTGACCACGGATAAAACGTTAAAAAAAGAACACAAAACAAACACAAAACGTCTCCATCCTGCTTGTGTGGTATATTCCAAGTGTCCGCGACTTCCGCATGTGCATCCATTAAGATATATACGAAGTCTCACGAGATCGACGCCATGTTTACATCCTACCGGCTACATGCTACAGTTGACATTTCTGCTAAAAACATGGCGTAAATGGCGTCTTTTGCGGTTAATTTTTAATGTCGCGGCTCGCAGACACTTGGATTACACCACACAAGCAGGATGGAGACGTTTTGTGTTTGTTTTGTGTGCTTTTTTTTAACGTTTTATCCGTGGTCACCATTCACTGCCATTGTACTGGATGAGGCTGCTACCCTGTTTTCTGCTGAAACTCCAGGATTGTTTTATGAACTGAAGACCTTCACCCATCATCACATCGGTATAGTGGTGAGTACATACTGAATGGCTTATTCTCACAAAAGTGGAATATCGTTTTAATGCTGTAAGCATGGACTAAAATTCACTCCAAGCGCAAAGTGGCCATACATTTAATCTTTGGCAACACCAAAGACTTTCAGCACAGACATTGGCATTCCACTTTAATATAACCTCATTTCAGATTCTGGCTGTAGGACAATTCATTCAGTTCAATTTATTTCAGTTCAGTTCAGTTTTCTTTGTATAGCACCAAATCATAACAAAGTTCTCTCAGGGCACTTTTTAAATAGAACAGGTCAAGACCGTGCTCTTTATAAACCCTATTGTTCCCACCAAAAGCAGGCACTGAGGCAACTGTGACGAGGGAAAAAAAAAATCCTTTTAAGAGGCAGAAACTGGATCCAGGCTCTTTATTAAGGGTGGGAGCCACCCAATTGTAGTGATGTATATCATCAAGGACATTTTTTCCCCCACTAATAAACATATTTGGACAAACATTCCTTAACTCAACAAGTTATTGTTATTTTGTCTTACTTTGACCCTTTTGAACGACTATAAATGTATTTACTCAAAAGAATATGATGATATTTTCACATTTGATGTGTAATTGTGTTACAAACTGGGCCATACATTGGTACTTCAGCTTCTATTCCAAACTGAGGGTGCGTTGACCGCCATACCAACCTCATACAACCTCACTTCAAAGAATCATACTTTCTATTTAAGATTGAATATTCTGATATAATTCCAGTGGTACAGCTTAAAATGACTATAAGTGACTAAACCCTCCTGTATTTACCTATCACAGGTTGTAAAAATGTCCACTATGACTTGGCGTTTATTCTGGACACGTCATCCAGTGTTGGAAAAGAGAACTTTGAGAAGATCAGGCAATGGGTGGCCAACCTCGTAGAGTCTTTTGACGTGGCACCCGACAAGACAAGAGTGGCTGTGGTTCGCTACAGTGACAGACCCACCACCGAGTTCAACCTGGGCAGACACAGAACCCTGGAGGAGGTGAAGCGAGCCGCCCGGAACATCCGCTACCTGGGGGGGAATACAATGACTGGGGATGCTATCAGCTACACCACCACCAACATCTTCACGGAGCGGAACGGAGCGAGGCCCATCGCCAGAGGCATCCAGAGGGTGGCCATCCTCCTCACAGATGGCCGAAGCCAGGATTATGTTCTGGAGCCCTCAAAGGCAGCTGCCAAAGCCGGCATCAGGATGTTTGCTGTGGGCATCGGGGAGGCGCTTAAGGTGGAGCTGGAGGAGATCGCCGCCGAGCCAAAGAATGCCCACGTCTTCCATGTGACGGACTTTAATGCCATTGACAAGATCAGGGGCAGGCTGAGGAGGAGGCTGTGCGAGAGTAAGTCGGCCATCAGGCTCGCTGCCAACACATCACTCACACACTGCATGCCTCACGGCTTCTGTTTGAAGCCTTTCTTTGAAGAGCCAGCCTCACCCTGAATGTGCACTTAATCAAATTAGACTCTTATTTTAACCTTTAAGCACTACACGGAGGAAAGTCGGTAAAACCCACAAAACCCCACCCCAACCACAGAGAGCTGCTGCACACTCATCCAGTGCTATCGTGGCTTCTTTGTGACTGAAAATGAAACGTGTGAGGGGGCTGTAGCAAAAATTGGCTTGTAAATGACAGTTCCCTAACCAAGACATTTCTGTGGCGTAGCTGCTTTTTTGACTGCTGCTCTGGTGCAGAGGTGTTTAGCACTGGAAAGCCCGTCTTAAGCTAACCTCAATGGTTTTTCCACTTGTGAGCTGAGAGAATCTTTCAACACAGGCTTAGAAAGTAGCTCACTGTAATGTTTTGAGCTTATAATGCGTGTAATATTTAATTTACACTTACACAACCAAATGAATTAGCAAAAATAGGCCTAAAAAAATGAAGTAAGAGCTTCATGTTGTCCGGCAGCTGTGTGGAGAAGTGAAAAAGTCTGTGTGTGACTGTTTTCTCAGAGAAGATAGATGCTTTGCACTCCAACGCTTGAAATTCCTGCCTAAAATTAGCTAGACAGGAAAGAAAAGGATGCCATAAGTCGTAGCCGCAAACAGTAAATACAAAAACGGAAATGACATGATTACATGGTTTAACGCACAGATGAGCAAACACAAACTCTCAGCTCTGGCTCTAAATTGTCAAGTTTGACAAGGCAGAGGTAGATATTCCCAAGAAGAAACTGTTGATTCAGACTCTGAAACGCCGTTATTCTTTTTTAAGGGGGTATCATCTTGCAGAGCAATACTGGTGCAAGGGCAATACGGAGAGTCATTTTAAAGCCACTGACCTTTGACCTCTGCTCCTTGACTCCAGAGACTTTCAATCTGTCAGCCAATAATGTAGGTTAGATACAGTGATGGGAAAGTTACTTTCAAGAGGGAATACATCATTTGAAACAGATATTTTACAATATTGTCTGTGTAGAGTTGTAGTTTCCACTACCTTTGCACTACATACACCAAAATAACTGTGGAAGCATGACCAGGCTTATAAAATGGAAGAGGGTAATGTGTGTCACAGCTGCATGCCCCTACATTGCAACACTTGCAGTAAAAAGATGTTTCAATCATTTCCGTCCGCTCCGTTTCTACACTGGCTCTGTGCCCAACGCAGCCTCATGTCTTAGTTGTGTCTCATGGATTTAACTGCCACCTGAAGCATTTATATATACTTCAAGTCTATTTTTTTCTCACAATATGTGCATAAATGTGATGGTGATGCCCTCAAAAAGGCACTGAATAAATATACTGAAAATAAACTATTGTTTGACTCAAAAAGTTGGTGTCAGGGCTGCCTTAAAATTTGAAGTTAACTGAATTTGAAAAGACCAGTTGATGTCATTTGTAATGAATCAAATAAACTTCTGAAACTTCCAAAGTTTAATTAACTTTAATAAACTAAACTTGAGCAGAGTTTGCTGCTCTCTGCTCAAGTTTGTAAAGTAGGTTAAAATATTGTAGTGACTATTGGCGATGGCCCACATACTTATAAGTGCTGGACTGAGTAGTTTGTTAAGTTAGCTGTCACGTTCAGTGTTGTTAATTGTCATTTTAATGCTAGTTTATAGTTTTAACCATTAGTGAAGTGGCTGTTCACATTCCTTCAACAGCTGCATTTTACTACAGTCTTACACACTTTTTGGCATCCCTGCAGAATTGAATGTGAAATGTGTTACTTGACACAGTAAATGCCAAATTATTACCAAAATCCTATTATTAACATGTTATATTACCTCTGTGGCTCGACTGATACTGGATCTTGGGGCTGATGCCAATACTGATGTTAGCGAGTAAATTTTGATATCGCTATATTGGCCGGTGTTTCTGGTACATGATATAATGTACAGAATATAGAAATATGTTCATAAACACACATTTTTTGCAGTGATCCTTCATAAAATATGTAATTGAGGCAAAATAATATACAGTTTAAGAATAAACTTTATTGTCCCAAATTATATCAAGGTAGTGAAACCGTAAACTTTCACTATTATAAATAGCTATTAAAAAAAAGATTAAATATACATAGAAAGCTTAGCATATAAGGCTAATAAAATAAAACAGTCTGCATTATGTTTTGTTTAAAAAAAAGTTTTGTTCATATCAGACAACATATCACCATCAATAAATCGGTTGGGCTGTACGTCTACATTGTACCGTAAAAAAATGACCCCCAGCAGTGGTGATTATATGTTAAAAAACATGCTGACTTGCAAGTTTCGAGCACAATGCTTTGTAGAACTAACCAAAAGCTAAATTTACACAAAAAGACAGTTCTAGTGTTTTCTTTCTGTAATCTCTAAAATCACCACGAGTGAGCCTCTAAGTATATCAGTGGTCAGCACGACTGGCTCACTGAGCAATCGAAGTTATTTTCACCCAGAAAATTATAGCTCTAATGTTTCAAGTGGGTCCAGTGCAGCCGCTCCAGTGTCCATGTTTAATGTTTTCACCTTTTAATCTATAGGTTTAAAAAGGGACACTACTTATTATGTGCTGCACTGATTCAATAGACCGTGTGTGGCCTCACTGAAGGACCTATGAGATTACACACTTGACCTCGCACGACCCAAGTGACAGAGAGCTCTAATATCAAAGATCTTGTCTAATACCTACAGTGTGTTTTAAAAAATTCAGCAGCCATAATGATGACAGGTAACACGGGTAATAGTAAGAATTAAAAATTTATCCATCTCTAACAGAAAGGTGGTTGTTCGGCGTGTAATGCTTGCACTGATACCATGAACCTGTCTGAGACATTTATTTCCGAAGGCAGGTTTTTACATAGCTTCCATTTTAACTCGCAGCCAGATCCCTAAATTATAGCTTCAGGGCCACAAGTGCAGGGAGTAGCTCGGCTATCTAGCATGCTAAGTCTCGGGGCTGTGCAACAACACCGTCTGTAAAAAGAGTGACGCACTTCCATTCATTCACAGAATGGTAATTTTTGGTAGACACGCTGGCTTTACAAACAATATAAAGGTAGTATCTTTTGTGAGATCCTCAATTATCACTTTAAAAAGAATGAAGGAAAAGACTCCTTTAATTTTACAGCTAAACAAACTGGTGGTGGACACAAACAAGGACAAACTACACAACTGAAATTTGAGATAAACCATGTGAAAAGGAGTTAACAGCACTTGTAGAATTACTAAAAAGTGTGCACATGCTGACAGTTAAATTAGCTGCTTGAATTTTCCTATTAGGCACAGGAACAGAAAAACAAGCCGTGTCAACAGAGCTGTTCTCATAATGAACGGCGCAAATGTTAAAAGCCACTCTGACATGATGATTTTTATAGCCGTGATTTAAGAAAATTGCAGGGTTCAATAGTAAATGTTTGGCAGATACTTGATCTATTAGAGAAACTGGAGTGTCTCACTGTGACATTTTCAGCCACAGATAATATTTAGGACTGACAGTCAGGAAGCAGACAAATTGTTGGGCTAATATTAGCTTTAATGAGAAGTTCCTCTGAGCAGATTGATTACCAACTGATGAAAAGAGCCTGCATTTGCTGTCACACCTAATCAACAATATGAGTCTTGCAGTGTGGGATGTGCGAGAAGGTTATATTTATGTTCAGCTTGTCAGTGGTAAAATGAATGCAGGGGGAGCAGATCACAGACAACTATCATCAAACACTGATGAGGCCACATTTGTCTGGAGAGAACTAAAATTTCAATCTGAGATGGAGAGAGGATGGGGAATTCATCTCTGTCATTCATCAAATGACAAAATGCATGTCTTCTCATTTGCCTCCCTGGGACATTTTGATAGTTTTGGTTTTATTTGTCTATGTTTTGTTACATCAGGCCTTTGAGGTTTCTTATGCCACCTCCCACTGGACACCTGTTTCAGGTGGCTTTGCAGTA
>JAJHUR010111842.1:0-11901 GCA_027495735.1 Lutjanus campechanus | reverse complement strand
AAAAAAATCTCACTCTTACTGGCCCTGTCTGTTTGTCTAAGTGCCAAGAGGATTACACAGCTAACACTGGCATCATCATTTCCTTTCTCGCGTATTAAAAACAGCAGTATGAGTCAGTCTAAGAGGGTTAATACCTTGAGTGTTAGCAGGAACAGCTCTGTGTAATGTAAACATATTCTAAGTCAGGTTCAACAGATTGCTGTGGGTACGTGTTTACTTGAATGTGTTAAAAACGCAGTGTTAATAATGCTCCAAATTAATGTGTTTTAATCAATATTACATCACTTTAGACGATTGTTGCCAAGACAAATTTCCACATGTCAGTCAGGCTTTTTATTCCAGGAGACACATGCAGTTTATGTTGATAACACTGGCAGAATTACAGCTAAAATGTGTTACTTATTTTTAATACAATGGCGCTCCTTATTCACACAGAAGTAATCAAAAGCAGACTTTTTGGACAACCCTCGATTTTAGTCGGCAAACACAACGGCTGGAGAGCGGATGTTCTCAGCTGTAGCTGTAGGGTCAGCTGATGTGAACTCTAAAATAATTGATTGAAAACTCTGTTATATCTGTTTTAGATACGGGAAAGTGTCATTACGCTGCCTTCAAATGGAACTTGTGAGCCTGTGTTTACAATCACAACTGTTGGTAACTAGAAGCCACCAAAGCTAAAAAATTTAGCAAGCTAGCAAGCATAATGTAATGCATAAAAACAAGATGAGGTATTATAAAATTACAAATAAAACTCCGATATATATATTCCGATATAGTAACTTACCAACCATTGAAAAATGAGCTTCAGTGGCCTCCGCCATTTCTGAAAATGTCGTCACAACTTGTAAACTTTCAGAAAAATTCCAGTTCAAAAGTTGTGAATACCACAAGAGGGGGTGCTCATATGGACTCTTCTCATGAACACGGTAAACATGATCCCATTTGAAAACGGCATCCAACATGCACTTTATGGCTGCATTCATGATATCACGTGAAAACACTGAGGTTAAAGCTGCATGTTGCAGAAACACTATTGCTCAAGAACTGAAAAGCAGATCTAATTAACCTGTTTTATTACATTATTACAAATACTAAAATGTAATTACAATATTATTTGTTCAAACATAAGCATTGAATAAACTCCTGCAGAATACTAGGACAAGCAACACACTGGTTTTAACCACTTTTGTTTATATTTTCAAACAGTATTTCTACAAGAGAAATGGATTTCCTCAAGCTACACTAGCTAGTAAGCCACTAAGCCGTGCATGCAAATGTTTGTTAATATTACATTAGTTAGAGCAGATTAAACAATTCTTCACAAAATGGCTGTAATGGTGTTAGTTTTAAGAACATGAAAGGAAAATGCCACTGTGCTTGGGCAGTATAAAGGTCTTACAGTGAACCAGGTTATTAAGAAATCCCAGTTGGTATGATTTTCAATACCATCATAAATACAGACACTCCTCTTTCTATTAAACTGATACGGAGAAGCTGTAGTGTGCAGCACGTGCCACCAGGGTTTAATCTCTTTACTGATGGACCGGTGGTGAGCGGAGAAACGTGGGAGATAAAGTTAACGACTAAGTGTTAAAAAAGAAGAAAAATGCCTCTGGCCTGGGAGCATTTTTGATTTAGTCCCAATGATAAAGGTAAGCCAGCACACACTGCAGACTACTGATTGCTCGGAGTGGCGTAACATGTTGAGCAAGAGAGTGAGCGGCAGACGTGTTACGCTGTCCATGGTGACAGAGAGAGACAGTGAAAGTGCTCAGAGCGAAGGAAAAGGTTTGCAGTAAAGTTATTTGTCTGGCAGTAAATGTACAGTTTAGGTTTCAGTTAGTCAGTGAATAAAAGCTGCAGCCTTTCAAAGACCAAAGAGCGTGTGTTGTTTCCTAACTATGGAACAATCAGCTCCGCCTGCATTGAGGGAGTACGATCTGTGGTGGAGAGCGGTCGAGTTGAGCTGTTTTACACAAGTTTAAGCTGCCATAATACCCTGGTGAAATACGCGGCAGGTATACAGAAATGGAAATTTAGATACCACCCAAGCCTAGACATCACCCTCCACACTCTCGAGTATCACTCTTATTACAGCTCTGCACACGCTGCTTCCACATGTCAGTCAGACCTGCTGCGCCTTGATAAGGTTTCTAAGCTGACTTTCAGTAAATTGACTATTTGCATCAATTTACATGAGTGTTATTTATACTGACAACTTTAAAATACAATTCATTGTTACTTGAGGTTGTTTTGCAGAGCTAAATGTTTGTAGCTTGGATTTTATAGCTCTTTGATGGTGCACATTACTGGACACGCAGTAAGTGCATCAACATTGGTTAATGCTTGGGATTAGTCTTCCACTTGAAGACTGTTAGCCCTGTATTCAGTGGGAACTGCCTGTATTTGTTATGGCTCTGTGTCATCTTTGGATTGCTGTGAGGAAGTGAGACATGATGTATGCTTCTGTCTCTTGTCATCATGAAATAACCAAAGACAGTGCAACTATTGCAATTATTCAATTTATTCTGATGATACTGATGTTCCCACACTTTTATTCTTTGTAATCTATGATGCAATAGTTACACAAGGTGCATCAATAAAAGATTACACAAATGTAAAAGCCAACAAGCTGTGTGACATATGAATATGCTGATGAGTTGACTTAAATTTTTAAATGGTTTGAAACTTTACTAAAGACGCACTCTTTCTCCAAGCAGATACATCATAGACTGACAGAATTAGGTAAAATAAATTCGAGGTGGCACTTGGCAAGCCCAAAGAGACTGGCTCTGCTCCAGTGCTAACATGTCGAGAGAGAGAACGAGAGACGTAAGACAAGTTCAACTCAGCTGATTATGAAACACAGACCAAAGCGGCCACGCTCAGATCAAAAGGAAAGTTAGGAGGGGTAGAGATTTGCAAAGTCAATCCCCACCACCCTGTTAGCTTCAGATACACTGCTTGATAAGGTCTTTGGATCGATACGCTGATGGACACAGTGGCATCAGAGGCAGGGTGGTTATGTACTCCCGACCACCACGATCCTTTCACGTTTTGTGTTGTTAGAGGATTGACTCATCATGTTACTGACTCTTGAACATCTCTAGTAAAAAGTGTTTCCAGGAACTCTCAGCAGCCCAAATAACAATGCTACAATAGTAAACTTTTTAAAACAGGATTTTGCAGGGGTGGAAAATAAAATAGGGGTGCATTTACTGACTGTTATGATTCAGCTTTGGCATATTAGTTTTAAACAAGGTAAACCTTAATGCTCCAGCTCCATGATATTTAAGATAATTGTTTGCTTTCAGCTTTGTGGCAACAGTTTGGGGAAAGCCCTTATTTCAATATGAAAATGCACCCTGTATAAGAACTTGACTGACTTGAACAGAGCTCAGACCTTCAACACCTTTTGGATGAACTGAAACTCCAACTGCGAGCTGGGCTTTATCACCAACATCAGTGACTGACCTCACTAATGCTCTAGTGGCAGAATGTGAGTAAATCCCTGAAACCAGGTTCCATAATCTTGTGGAAAGTCTTCTACAGGAGTGGAGGCTGTTATAGCAGCATATTATTGCCCATAGCTTTGAAACGAGGTGGTAAACAAGCACATAAGGCTGCAATGCTTTGGTGTTCTGATACTTTTGGCCATGGAGAATAACTAGCATCTGTATTGAGACATACAGTACTTCAGAGTTAAATGGGATAGGTGGGACATAACAGGAGGAATTTGATTTTAATGTTGAAAAGTTGGGCTTGTCAAAACCCAACGTACCATGCTGTTGCTAGCTAGTTAACTAGTTAAGCTTAGTTCTGTGCTGCTGAAAGTAGAAAATTAGCTGAATGAAGACAATAATGGCACCTCTGATGGAGAGAAGACGGGTTGGCTGCGGTTGGCAAGACATCATCGCAACCCGAAAAGCAAATTAACGCAACATAGTTTGACTGCCTTTACTGCAGTCTTTACTGACAATGGGCTTGCATTTCCATGGCCCGTCCCTCCTGCTCTTCTTTGCCCCGTCTTTTCAAAAAACAAACATCCTTACCTCAGCCACACTCCTTCTCTGTGCCTAACCCTTACTACACCCCTAACTATCCCTATCCCTGTGCCTGACCATCATCTCCCCCTAATCCGTATGTCTCACTCTAACCCTACTTCCTACCTCATAGGACCAGTGGCTCACACACAATGCAACTAGACATGTGGAAAAAGGCTAAGCACGGTTGAACCTGATCGCAGCCTGAAGCAGAGACTGCATGAGAAAAATATACACAGTCTGATAGGCTGGGATCATTGTTTTATTCCCTCACGCCTAAGGTCTAACTGGCATCTATTAAATATTTTATAATGAATTTTTATGAGAAGATGTTTTACCATTGGAGAATTTTTATATTGAATTTTACTTGTGCCCTTGCACCATGAACTACATCCTTGGGATTAGTCTGACTTTAACTTAACCTAACCCCAGAGATCTAGTTTTGCATTTTGCAATGTTTAGGAACTTGCAAGAGACAGATTTTATAAAAAGAAAGACTGAGACTGTGGACGTCCCCTCAGACAAATCCTGGTAAAAGATGCCCCCCTTAGTTTACTTGCTTATTTTGCTGAACTCTTGGATGCCTATGGAATCATGAGTATGTTATTTGATCCCTTAGACTCAACAAGTGAACCAAATACATAAAAAAAGTTCTGTCCAAAGGCATTTATTAGTTTCTGACTCTGGGAAAACAATTAAATCCCCCCAAACTGCATCTCTGAACTATATCTTTAACCAAATCACACACATTTAGACTATTGTATGTGATCTCCTTTGGATAGCTAATGTATTTTTTCCCCCCGCTTCCATTCACTGAGAATCCAGAGAATTGCAGAGTTGTGGACTCAAGTCATGTGACTTGGACTTGAGTCAGACTCAAGTCGAAAATTTGATGACTTTAGACTCAACCTGACAAAATCGAAAAAACTTGCAACTCGACTTAGGTCGCTTTCACACCAGAGCTGTTTGGTCCGCTTTAAACGGACCAGAGTTCGTTTCCTCGGATAGTCCGCTTCGTTTGGGCAGGTGTGAAAGCTCATCCGAACTCTGGTGCGGACCAAACAAGCGAACTCTGGTCCGCCTGAAAATGTGGGTCTCGTTTCGCTTGCAAGTGAACCCTGGTTCGGTTCGTATGCAGTGTGAAGCCCACCGGACCAAACACCGGAACAAATATACGTAGTGACGCTATACGCCGTGCGTACGAATAAATTCAATGGTAAATTATGCGAATTAAACAAATTATTTTCTATAGGTTTACTAAAATCATGTATTCTGTGCTAAAATACAACGTATCTCATCTGTATTTATAATATAGCTTGTATCTCTTACAGCTCATTAGTCCTTACGTGAATGTTTACTGTTGCTATGGCAACAAGTGACCGCTGACATTAGCAGTTGCCAGCTAGCTTAGCTCAATTGTCTGAACAACAATAACCCATAAATTCACAATTTGGCATATTTAAACAAAATCAAATCACAACTACCAACAGTCACAGTCCTTAAACTCTGAGCTCATATGTTGTCACATGTTAGATCGTCAAAGTTAGAAAAATAACAGAATCAATCCCTGAGCTACGATAGCCTAATAGGAACAGTTGCTTTCACTAACGTTGTAGCATTCCTTAAAATAATGTGACGAAGCATGAGGGATTTCCCCTCCTACTTTGTCCAATCAACGAGCGCCCCTTTCAACCACGTGATGCTGCTCAGAAAGTTTGGTGCGCTTCAGAAATGACAGTGTGAAAGCAGAACCGAAACAAGTGATAAATGCAACAATGTTGCGACTTTCAGCTCCCCAATCAAACCGAGTCCGCTTGGTCAGGTGTGAAAACGACCTTAGGCTTTCACACCCATGACTTGTGATTTCTCTGAGACGTGAGCCTTTTGACTCGAAAATACTTAATGAAAATACCTTCATCCAAGCACAATGATTTAAAAGTACGTTAATTAAAAAGTTTGTCACAAATAAATTTAAGTTAATGATCCCCACAATCCCTAGATCCACTTTGTTCTGAACCTGACACTGTCCAGTCAGGTTACAGAAGAAAACCGTTAAGAAATGGCATTTTTTTTCACTGGGAACCAGTTGGAGAAAATGATACCAAAGATAATTTTGTTTGCATACAAAAACCATAAGGTGGTCAAACATTGCAACATGCAAAACGTGCAAGTCAAAAATTATGGATGGAGACGCAAAAACCTCCAAATTCCTTCCGCATTTGAAGATGCACAAAAATGGTAAGTCAAGCCTAATATTAGCATAGTTAACATTAGCTTAATAGCTTAGTAACTTTTTAAATCAATGAGGCGGGAGACTCATTGTTACATTATGGCTTGTTCAAGTCTTGAAACTCAAAGTTCAAGGAAAGGGACTTGTCAGTCTTGTCTTGGGACTGACTTCTGACTTGTAAAACAATGACTTGGTGCCAACTCTGCCAGTTTGTAACACAGGTTTTCTGATATAAATTTGTAGTTTCCAAGCCCAGGCTAAGACACCGGGGTGATGTCACTTGAGTAATCTTCAGCGGCTGAGTAATAATCTTCGAGATTTGTAAACTGATTTTTAAATTGACATGTAAAATTGGTTGAGTGCCCCTTTAAGTAAGAGATGTGAGAGATTTCCCACGGCTGAGATTTCATTATCTGTTACCCTGATGAATGGAGAGTTCCCTTATCCTGTGAAGCTACATACTGTGATGTCGTAGCACCTTTTGAACTGCGTGTATAACATCAAGCAGTCTTTACAAAAACACAATAAATCACAAAGGTCTCCTCTCTTCACCTTCCTCTAAAAACAGAAACCATATTGCTGTGGGAAATGTATCGAGCTGAACTGCAGGAGATGTGCTCCCAAATGTTGTTTTCCTCGCCAGTCTAATGGAGATTCTGCTGTTACCGACACTGGGCCGTCAAGGAAAGAAAGCCCCCCTCTTTCTCCCCCCTCGCAGACTCCCTCTGTTCTTATCAGCGGGAGGGAGATTGAAAGTTTCAATTGGGTTTATCGTATCAATTGTCCAGACTGACATTCAGTGTTAGGCCTGGCAGCATCGTCATGGCCATGGAAAAATTCACTCTAAACAAAGTTGCAGAGCGCTCTTAAGGTACATACAATGTCAAAGTGTTGGATATGATGCTGCAATAACTTGTCAGTAAAGAGTTGAATGCAATACTGTGAGAGAAGCTATTTAATATAATCTAATTACAGCATATTACAGAATCTATTATTACTAATATATGAGTGAATCGGGCCTTAACGTGTCTGTGGGCCATTCATTTGTCCATCTTATTGCTAATCCTCTCAGGGTTGCAGGGGGGACTGGTGTCTACCCCAGCATACATTGTGCAAGAGGCAAGCTTCACCGTGGACAGGTTGCCAGTCTATCAAAGGGAAAACACGCAGACAACTCAGGTTTGAACAGAGGACCTTCTTGCTGTGAGGCAAACACTGAGCCACCAAGGCTTATCCCCTGAGGTGTTATATCTCTTTGTGTCATTCTTTCCTTTTTTTCATTTTGTTGTTCTACAGTGAAGATGTGGGACTTGTTTTATTTATTTCCATCAAAATATGAAAACATGCTGGTATTTTAACTCCCAAATAAATGACTTTGCACTACTGTATATGGAACGACTTTAGGCCTTTACACATCAAAAGTGACACAGATAAAGGGCACGAAATTCAAAATATTTCGACCCACCTGACTATACACATCAAGCGCTAGTGATGCGCCGAAAGACGATGCCATCATCCTTCACGATGGCTGACATTCATTGACCAGTGAGGCCTAAATAAAGTTGCCTGAATTCAGTTTGTGGAATGTGGGAGAGAAAAATAAAAAGAAGCTGCTGGTGGTCTTTGCAGTAGCTGCACTCTCCATGTCATGATTATTATTTCTTGGGGAGTGTCACTGCTTGGACACTGCTTTCAGGAGCTGAAACTGTACCACAGCTGCTTCAGGACATATTTCAGGAAGTCTGAAGAAGCAGAGGAGTGATTTCAGAGATCCAATTGACCTGGAACAGCAGCTATTGATAGGTAAGATGCCTTACACGATTCACAAACAGCTCCAGCTGTATGTGGTGGCATTTAGTTCATTTGTTCTCTGACAGGAGGGGGTATTGCCCGGTTCCAAGTTTGAACAAAGACGTTTTCTGTAGACTTTTGAAATTTGATCTTGTCACACTAAAGCTCATTGTCCACACGCTGTTTGAAATTGTTGTCTCTGTAGTCCTTTATCATATAAAACACTTCGGTGAAACGTGTGAAACAAGCGATCCTTCATGTTAACATTTTTTTTTTTTGCTAAAATGCATTGCTAATTTGTTTTGTTAAGTTAATGGTGCTGCTTGGTGTGCTGAACTGGGAGGACATGTGAGAGGAAAACAGCCTGTGGAACCAGGCTGTTTTCAAGTCTAACACAGTGAATTAAGGATTTATTTTGACTAAACCACAGTTGGTGACTGTGGAAAGATTGGACAAGGCAGTTTTGGTGAGTTATATTTTGCTTTTGTCTGTTGAGTTTAAATGAAGTGTGTTTTATGGTGCTAACAAGGCAATTAAAGCTCGTTTTAGCTCAGTAAAAGAGAGAAATGTGAATTCAGAAGCTGATTGGTTGTGTTTTTCTGTTTAATAAAGAAAATAGATGTGAGAATATTTTCTTTTCTTGACATTTTTGAGTTCATTCTGTTTATTTTGCACAGCTTGCACACATCTCCCAGCTTTCATCTTATAACGTTTAACCATAGTTGTCTTTGTTCGTTTGACTGGCGGTGGGTACTGGCATGTGATAAATGTTCAATTTTGAGCCAGTACTACTTAGATTCTGGCCCCAACTACACAGGAAGATGACACACAAGTGGAGGTAGTCAGTGTGTCCTAGCTGTGACACATACTCATGTTTAGCAGGTGTAATGTTTACCGTGGTAGCCATAGTTTGCTGTTTTAGTATGCTAATATTTGATAATTAGGACTAAACACAAAGGCTGATGTCTTTTTTAACTATTTAGTCCTAAACCAAAGTATAACACAAATCAAAATGGTGACTTTATGAGGACGCTAGATTAAAAGTCATGTGACCACCATTTATTTGAATGAATCCTGGAAGGGGCAAGAATGTCTGTATCAATATCATGGCAATCCATCAAAAAGCGAAAAGTCACGAAAATCAGAAATATCAAGCATATGGTGGTAATTAGGATTCACCCTCTGGCAACCATGAATCTGTACAAAATGTTATGACAACCCATCTTCAGTACAGTATATGTTGAGATACATCACTGATACAGAAAAACTGCTGGTGGTTCAAGAAGAAAAATCAGGAGGATTCATCCTCTGGGGACCACAAATGATAGAAAGAAATAGAATGAAAATAAATAAGATAAAAATAGGGATGCTATATACTATACTATACAATATATACATGTGCCATGTTTTAAAATATACATACAGTATCAAACAGGCTCAGATTGTATATACATGTGCAATATCTGACATTTTCACTGTGAGTGATGGTTTTGAGTCTTAGTCAGTGGAGTAGGAGGTGCTGGGTGTTGTGGTGTTGTGCAGTCTGATAGCTGATGGCACGAGAGAGCCCCCCAGGCGCTTTGAGGCACGTGCCTGGATGAGTCCTGGGTCGAACGTGCTCCTCAGCCACCTCGGCTCAGCATACAGACGATGAGAGGGGCTGTCGATGATAGCTTTCAGCTTCCTTCACATCCTCTCCTCTGTCACCGCCTCCACACACTGTCCCGTTCCACCCCCCACCAGAGAGCTGCACTCCTCACCAGCTGGTTCAGTTTGTTTGCACCACAGCTCCCAGTGCCACCACCACAGCACAGAATATAACAGACGGGTACACCAGAAGTCCTAACTGGAATCATAAAGGGTTCTTCAGCTTGTCCCCACAGAAAAACCCTTTTTTGATTCCTTGTAGAACCTTTTATAAAGGTCCCACTTGAAACCATTTCAGAACCTTTGCTGGAGGTTCTATCCAGAAACCTTTCTACCCTCTAAGAGAGGTAACAAGAACCCACCAAGGGTACTAACAAGAACCTTTTCATTCCATGTGTTTTATCTAGAACACACTCAGGGATTTCTACCAAGAACCTTTTAATATTTCTTGCTTTATCTAGAACATACTAAGTGGTTTCTACCAAGAACTCAGGGGGCTATCCCGAGAACCCTTTCATATTAATGTGCAAAGAACCCTTGATGAACTCTTTGATGAAAGTTCATCAACAATCTTTGATAAACTCTTTCTTCAACAAAGGGTTCTTCAGAGGCAAAAAGATCTGAGTAGAACCGCAACTCTTTTGGAACCCTTTTTTCTGAGAGTATAGAACATCTGTAGCACTGTAGTGCACACAATGAGGGTTGGGAGGGGCGCTCTTTTCTTCACAGTTCACCACCAGCTTTGTGGTTTTCCAGATGTTGAGCTGTAGGTGGGTTCTGTCACACCATCCTACAAAGTTTTCAGATGCCCCTGTATTCATCCTCCTTATCATCTGTGATACAACCAACAATGGAGGAGTCATCCCAGAATTTCTGTAAGCGACATTTTCCTGATAATTATATTAACCTGCTAAAGGCACAAGATGAAAAGTCAGAAGATCACCAAAGTCAGTAAGATGTATCCTCTAGAGACCATGGACATCTGTGCCAAATTTTAGGGTAATCCATCCAGTAATTGTTGAGGTATAATTCATTCTAGACCGACCAAGAGACCTACATCACCACCCCCAGAGTGAGGCTGACAAAAGACTCTAAAGAATACAGATCTCAGTGCCATGCAGAGACAAATCCTGGAGCTGCCTTCTTTGCAATTAACTGCAATTCACTGGAGGCTGAGTCTGTGCTGAACATTTGTAGAAGCTATCAAACTCAAATGAGCTTTTGCAATAATAGCGCTGATAAGTCTGAGCAAGAAAGTTTAATCTGTCTGTCTTATATCGTAAGTCAAACATAGGAAAAATCATTTTTGGGAATGAGATGGTTCTGTCATATCAAGGGTTGTGTTTGTTTTAGGATGCCCTAAAATGAAGGTTGGGGTCACCAAGGTCTGGCTTCCAATTAAAGTGCAGCTTGGGAAGCAGTATTACGTAACACCAGTCCAAGAGAGTAGTAACTGAACCCAACTTCAAACCAGCAGGTGTTCGTTTTTTATGTCAGATGCAGTTAATGTAATGTGTAATGCCAGTCCATCCTCACCAGAAAAACATGCGTGTTGGTTGAAAGTGTGGGCAGCTTATTCTGACTAATATGTCTGTGTATTGTTAGGCGGCGCCCCCTTGTGGACATAAGTAAGACAGAAGAAGTATAAGAAAGTCTGCATGTGGAGGAGGTGGAGTGCATGGATGGCTCAGGCAAGCACAGGACTTTCACCCAGGATCCCCGGGTTTGAGTCCTGTGTTAAATGAAAAGTAAACGTGGAGTTATTTAAAGTTTTGGATAACTTAAAAAATTACGTTATGTACGTCATGTCCATTGCATCACTTCTGTCACGCAAGTGACATGCATAGTATAGTTATTTTAACCCAAACCCGATATTTTCCTAACCCTAACCAAGTAGTTTTATTGCCTAAACCTAACCAAGTACTTGTTATGCCTAAACTTAACCAAACAGTGACAATTTTACAACATATACGATGCAGATGTCCAGTCATGTGCCATTTGTAACATAGTTATTTTAACCCAAACCACAGTTTCCTAACCCTAACCAAATAGCGTTTGTGCTCTAAAACCAACCAAACTGCAAATGTTTTACAATGTAAACCACATTTGTAATGTCATGTGAGTTATGCCACATGACTTACATAGCGTATTTAAAGTCTGGTTAGCCTGTTAATGGCGGTATTCTCCACC
>JAJHUR010111840.1:0-29325 GCA_027495735.1 Lutjanus campechanus | reverse complement strand
AAGTAAAACTGGTCCAGGATGTGGCAGCTTTATGCAGGGTTTGGAGGTGAGGGGAGGCAGTAACTGGTAACTCAAAACTTGTTTTTTTTTTGTGTGTCTTCTCAGCTGCTTGCTAATGAGTGATGTAACTACTTAGTATCCACAGGATCTGTTATTTCCAAGCCTCTCATTAATTGTCTTTGTGAGCAACCGTGCAAAGCATTCCAGTAGCACAGTGGTGTGTTTCAAGAGACGGGGCATTCGTTGGCATCCTCATTTGCATACAGTTGAGGTCATCGCTGTCCTGTAAAAAAAAAAAACACTTATCTCCAAATGTGGTGATTTTGAATGTTTCACTAAAACTAAAGGAGGGAATGCTCCTTCAGGAGTTGTGACACTTTTCCTTTGTCTTAAGCCAAACAAACCATTCACAAAGCCACTGGATCATCTGAAAATGCATTGCCACAAAGCTGAAAGCGTGGCTGTTTTTCTCAGTTCCTGAAAAGTTGATATTTTGGAGATAAGTGTTTTTTATTGGACAGTGGTGTTATGCAAATCAGGGGCATGCACTGTAGTGTGACACACCAACATTGAAACTCCCAAAAAACATAAAACTAACTGTTGTCATCTGATTGGCTTATTTCATGCCTAATGTGTTTTCAGAAACACATTTCAGTGAACCATAAGAGCCACAATCTTGATTTGATTTAAATCCGGGAACAGATAGCTGATAATGTGAAATTGTTTGTATTGAAACGTGGCACCTCTGGAAACTCCTGAAACATGAAGAAACACATTAGAAACACATTAGAAACACATTTTTGTGAACTATGTTCATAGAGAGTTTTTCAATTAGACACCAGTTGCCTGTAGTTTTCTTTGTTGGTCTCTATTCATGAAAGAGAAACTGATAACTGCTGTGTACTATTCCTTCCAATGCTTGAAATAAAGTTGGGAAAATTTTGCATTGTGTACTGGTTTCCTGTTTCAGGGAAGAAGAGCACCTTTCCTGACTCCTGTCTAGTAGCACGACTATCGAGCACCAAATGCTGGGAACCAGCCCTGTGAAGACATACCTTCTCTTTTCCTGTTGATTAATTAGTAATGTAATGTCTTTTTTCACTGAGTAATTGATTACATTTAAAACACTGCTAACCATGTAGATTGTTTTGATTTTATTTGGTTTTAAGATGTCCTGAAAATTATGCCTCTGCATCAATACATCAATACAACAATATTGTCTTGTCTTTACTCAACAGGGCAACATGAACAGAGATTTTGTCACAATTTTCATTGATAAAATTAACACAAAGGTGTCAGTTGCTCTGGTTAATTCATGGACCATTCTGAGGAGATTTCATTGTAACTGCTTTCTTCAGAGGAAACAGCCCTTGCGAAAACTATTTACTGTTGACCAACCATCTGTGCCATTCTGTGTAATCCGTGCCCTCTGAAAAGGAGAGCCATCATATGGGTTTACATAGATCACTTTCTCATGGCGGGATGAATGGTGAGGGGCTGAGGGCAGCGTGTGTGAGGAGGTGGGCAGAGGAAGGATTGTTATTGGATCACAGACGCATAGAGCACAATTTCCCATGAGTGTCCTTGGGTACCTGATCTGAGCAAAGAAATACTGGACCCCCTTCCTATTGTTCCTCACACACACACCACACACACACACAAACACACACACATGCACTGCGGCTACACACACGCACACAACACACATACAGGTATCTGTTTGTCTTGCGAGCGCCTCTGTTCACATGGAAGGGGTTGTCCTCCTGCTCCAGGACGAGGTATTAGCTTTCCCCTGAGGGAGAGTTCTAATTAGGTAATTGACTGATGTATAAAGCAGGTGTATGTATCCGTTACAGCCGGCTCGACCTGTTCATTATTAAACAGTGACCCTCTCTGCCACTCGTGCCAAAGCCTTCGGTGCAGGGGAGAAAGTGGTCGGGAGGAGCTTTCACAGAGATCAGGCGTACTCGTAATTACACTTGCAGGTTACCTGAGTCTCACCACTTTACTGTTGCATGTTGAAGGAGAACCCTGGTGCTCCGTTTCTCACTGATTGCTGCATTGCTGCAACTAAAAAGGGCTTTATAAAAAGTTGAACAAAAGGTGATTTGCAGGGAACAAATTGTTTCAGTTCCGGGAAATCGATGGGATTTTGTTTTGTGGAAAATGCACCATCACTGACTTACTGAAAATAGCATCATATCTGACAGGTCACAAAACTTTTCATCCTCACACATTTGTACATCGACAGGCAAATGAAACTTGAGCTACACTTGGCCAGAAAGGACAGGAGAAATTTGCCAAGTGCCAGCAAGCAGCACTTCATTCTGACACTTTGACATCAGTGAAATATATAAAGTATTGGGTTGCTGTTAGGCCTATAGCCCAGTTTATTCACATCAGGAGGCCCAGCGATCGAGATATGGATTGATAGCGGAGACAAGAATTGATTCAAAGTGTGTGTGTGTGTGTGTGTGTGTGTGTGTGTGTGTGTGTGTGTAGGTGTGTGTGTATGCATGTGACAGCAGCCTCAAAACATGAGCTGGCCGGTCCATTTTAATTCAGCAAGTAACACATTTCATTTCCGAGTGTGTAAGTTACAGAAGCCAATGAGACGGGTTGCAACAGCTTTTGAGCCAACACTTTTTTTGATTGAGCCAGACTTGGACACGGGCCAGCTTATAAAATTTTACCATAAAAGACCATAAATGACATCACATTTTCAAATTGACTTGTCAGTCTTTTTCACTTTTTGTTCTGTGTTGACAAAGAAAAAAAACCTACACACAAAAAAAGACAAGTGATGACAAATCACTGGAAATGTGCATGGAATTAAGAACAATGCAGGACCACTGCTGCAATCACTTTATGCTATGTTGTAAAACAAAAAAATGTTCTTTGTCCAGAGACCAAGTCTTGATTTTGTCTTTTACTCTCTCGTTTGCTTACTTAAATAATAATGAAATTATTATTAATAATAATACTAAAAATACCACAGTGTGGTCACCCCAATCTTTTATTTTTATTAAAGTTGAGATCGAATGAAAAATATCTTTTAACCCTTTTACATCACATCCCTGGTCATATTGTGCACCTATTTAACAATATATGCCAGAGAAATTACACAAATCAATTTCTTTGTCTTCTTATATTCTTCTTTAAAACAAAATATGACATCTGCCTTCATAGCCTTGAACCAGCCACTATGTACGGATAATATCATGACATCCACCCAGCCATCAATTAGTCTTCAATTTTTAGTGGCAGAGAGCTGAGGTTTATGAAATAGCTAGCTAGCAACAGCACGGTATGTCAGGTGATGACACATTTTTCAACAATTGCAAGACTCACAATATGGAAGTGATGCACTCTAGAAGCACCATTTCATCTGGACTTTAGAAGAAAGTAATAGTAATACTTTCATATTAGTCAAAACACCAGTGACAACAAATTTTTGTATGCACACACAACGAGTCCTTGTCTTATCAGAACTATAACCAAGCAGTTACCACTGTTGCTTAAAAGGTCAACTTATCTTGTCTTGATTTCAGTGAGCATGACTGTGTAACATTATGGCTGCGCCGTGGGCACTGGAGCTGATTGCAGTCATTCTACACAATGCTTGCGAATTCACCAGCAGCTCTGCTCCACTTAAATACTCGCTGAGTCTATTTTTGATGTTGCGTCAAGCTGCGCAGAGAAGATCAAGTAGGTCGAAAGTCAGTCACAGAAACACCATAGAGAATCTGGTCAATTTTCAAAACAACCACAAAACACCACATGCAGACTCACGGTCATATAAGCAGACAAAAATAAACTATTTAGCTATGTAGTCTACTTACTCATGGTAGAGGCACAAAAATCAAGGAAAAATGACCATCTCAACAAGGTCTTGCTCATGTTAAATGCTCTGCTTCTGAAACGCTGGTGGGACATGCAGCTGTGTGGAGGACAGATCCAAACCGTGGCACACATGCGACATACCCAGTGGAATCAAAGGCGTGCTGTAGAGCTGTGACATCAGTCTTCAGTCCAGATTTATAGATTTCATACTCTTCTCAACATTTGAGATTTACTTAGGATTTTTTTTAAAATAGTTCCTTGTGTCATTTACTGTGCCCCTCAAAATAGACATCTCTCTGTATTAATATGATTCAAAGTTAACCTTTTCCCACGGGACACGTTATTATTCAAAGTGTTGCTGTAAGTATGCAGGATTGACTGGCTGACATGTCCTACTTTAGAGGCAGAAAAAACTGGATGAAATGCAAGAAGTGAGTCTCAGCATCTCTGGCTGGTATTACCCGTGTCTATATTTGTTCTGTTGTGTGTGACATTCTAGATTTCCTACATCAAAACTGTGCCACAAATAACAGTAATTTGGAAAATTGATGGTGAGAGCAGGTATCAGATACCTGCTGAGCTTACTGCAACTGTACCTGCGGTCATCAATATCACTATTAATAATGTGAAGAGCAACATTTGTAATAGTCTATCAGAATCCACACTTCAGCTATACAGGCTTGGACCACAATACTCTGTTGAATAAAGGAAGATCAAGCTTACATCCCTTGAGCAGCACAGTGTAATAGAGACAGGCACTGTGCAATATGCACATACACGCAGGAAGTATATAGGTATGATTAAATATACTTTAAATTTTTAAATTTGCATTTCTAAATGTATTGTTGCCAACTATTTATAGACAAGTTGTGCCAGTAAAATAAATGTTTATCCTCTGACAAGCAAGAAACCTGTACTTTTATTATCATGTGATGATTGTATGAAACCCCACTTCTCTGAGCATAGATGTGGCCTCCTTAAAGGCTTGTTAGACTTGTTCTGCCTGAACAGTGTGCTGAAATCTGCATGGGCTAATCAGAAAAGATCCATTGATGCTCACCTGTTCAGGCAAAAAAAAAAAAAAATGCATCTCTTTCACTGGTCTTATCAAGTGGACTCAATGCTCCTGAAACACTGGAGCATAGCACTCTGATATCCCAACACTCTGGTGAGGCCCACAAAGTGGAAACTGGACCTTTTACAAGTGGAAGCCAGCCACACCAAGTCCAGATGCTCCTAATCCTGTTCCCAAAAATGGGACGAGGGATAACAGCCCACCAAAGAAATCTGTCTGTAACCATCCAAAATAGCGTGGTCAGGCTGGAGTGGAGAGCTGAGCAGTTGTATAGAGAGGTCGGTACTGTTACTCTTTACACTTGTGGCCAGTTTATGCCCAGTGGGACATCCGTGATCTACTAACACTGTAAATATCACAAGTGCTTGTGACATCCTATCTGGAAGATGTAAATATTTAGGATGGACGGAATCTGAATTCACATTCCAGCTGAATATGGCCTCTCCTCTCCTCTCCTCTCCTCTCCTCTTCTCCTCTCCTCTCCTCTCCTCTCCTCTCCTCTCCTCTCCTCTCCTCTCCTCTCCTCTCCTCCACAGAGGCCAGAGTTCATTGTGCAAGGATTAGTTTCTGAATCATATTGAATGTTTATTCCCAAACAATCCCTAATCTGATCTATCCTAATCTAATCCCATCCATAGTGAATACTGACAGGGGGATCACCTCCTCACACACCCATCCACACTAACACTATTGTCCCTCCACACGGCCTCGGAGAGGTGAAGAGGTTCATTTTTGACATTTTTTTTTTATTGCTGCTTGGCTGCGATTCAGTCAAAACAAAAAACAGATTTGGAATATTAAAATGTAAGATAGAATTTTGACAACAATACTGTACAAATTCATAAGAAAAAAAAATTTGTTTTCTGTTTTGTTTTTGGTGAAGTAGTCTATCTTTGGACCACAGCTGGACTTGATAGCAGTGACACCAGTGATAGGGGCAGTACCAGACCTTTAACGCACAATATGTAAATTCTGCTATTATGGGGTCTCTCTCACATTAAAACAATAACAAAATACATAATTTGATGACATCGTGAAGTAATTTGGGATAATCTGAGTTGTTTTCATCACTTTTAAACACCCGCCATTGCAGATGAAAATCTACATGACTCAGGCAGAAATAATGTTCATAAAGGAGGTAATATTTAAAATGTATTCACATTACGTGACATAACTTTTGTTTTCCTGGAAGTTATAGCAACTAGCAACTAGCTAGCAATGGCTAGCACTGTCTACCCACATGTCATGATTTAATGGGGTTAGTATTATTTCAACCTCCTACTGTGTTAGCAATTTTGTTGTTAGGAGAAACGTTTGATCCTCCTTCTTCTTCTTTGGGGTGACTTTTGACTCCAAGCCCTCTAGTTGATGTATTGCCTGACACCCATGACAACATGAAGGCACATGAAACAATAGTGACCGTTACATCATTTGAAACCGGCGTATCTATTTTCATCCATATAGAGGAAATAAATTAGCCTTAACAAAAAATAAATATGGGTTGTGAAGAGCTGCTTGCACAGACCACCTACACTGCACAGTCCTTTGTCGAGTGAGGACACGGTTGAAACTTTACACACAAAATAAAAATGTCTTCCTACCAATGCAATGTAGTGTGATGCACGGTAATCCCATAATTTGTGCAGGGATTTCAGGCAGCAATCACTGTTGCCTTGAAAAACAACTTCTTCAGCTATAGAGTCAATGTCATAGCGCATTAGAAAATGATCATTTTCAGTCCTCTTTGTGCACTAATCCACTTTTTTCCCCCATATTACATAAATATTCCATTGGATTTAGTAGGGTACGGTATGTACCGCTGTTGCAAACTGGTGAAATGCTCATAGTTTTTGAATCCCAGATCCAATCATAAAGGCTTAGCAGTTATGAGATGCTATTCACCACACAGATGTAGCCACTCTTGACCACAGGGATGATCAACCTGTCTTCCAAAATCTGAGACAATCAACTCCCCCCAAAAACAAAATTAAACTCCTTGTGGCCTTGTGGTTTGTGGCTTTGATTGGATTGGTCCTGATTATAATCTCCAAAACAGTAAATATAGACCTTTGTTGGAATGGCACCACTAAGCGACTTTTACTTGACAAGCAAGGTATACCTATAATCCATTCAAGCCTGTCTGGAGATTTGTCTGACAAAAATTAAAATGTTCAGTGATTTTGTATGGCTAACATTTTACTCTTTTAGTCTTTTTTTGAAAAGACCACAATCTTTTTGTGGCTATCTTTTTAAATGGAGTCATTACATTTTATCTCTGCTATTTAAAGTCTGTGTAAAGGAAAAGGGAGTTCTTCTTCAGAACACATATTTTAGAACATAGTTGCTGAAAATGTGAAAACACATTCACAAAATGTGAATTATGTAGTACTGAATTGTGGAGTTAGACCGTTAAACTGTTTTTTGTTTTGTTTTTTTTTGGGGGGGGGGGCTGAAACATGCCCCCCAACACTATAGAAGCCCACAAACTGACACACATGAACGGCACCACCTCCCCTCACCTGCCCTAACGGTCAGTTACGACCTCAGTGACTCTCTCAGTCCAAATCAGCCCAGCACTTCACTTCAGCTCACATCAGTTCAAACAAGCACAGCATCATTTCTACTTTGTGTTTAGTGCCAATTAGCAATTGTTAGCCTACCAACACATTAAGTAAGATGGTGACGGTGAACATGATATACATGCTTCACATTAGCATGTTATTATCATTGTGAACATGTTAGCAATCACATTAGCATTCAGCCGTGCAGTGCCCACATTGTGTAAGTAGCAAATGTACTGTTCTGTGCAAATGTAGAGGTCAATGGTGCAGTATTTTCCTGCTATTTAAAAGGTCCATTATTCAGATAGTGTGCCTACATAGGTGGGTTTCTTTACAAGTCTTCCAGCGTCTGTCTGTCATTCCAGCGTCCCCTGTATTTGCCCATGAGCTGATCTGAGCTTGTCCAACTCTCCATTCTTTTAAAGGGAATGGAAATGACACTGAGATTAGTTTAATTCATGTTACGCCTAAAACACGCCTGTCCACTACCACTGACCCTCTCTGAAGTGTGGCAGTGGGTTGATAATTTGGATTAGAAGTTAGGAAGTTAAGAAAATAACTTACTGGGTCTCTTTTAAGTTCCACAGCCAAATGCACTTTAAAGTCTCAGTCCTCCTCCCTAATTTCTGCCGACTTACCACTATTCTGAATCTTGAGATCATTCCTCCACATGAATACTAATGACTGTGTTGTGTCTGCTCTTTGGTTCTGTTCCCTGTCCAACATCATTTTCTTTTGAGACCCCTTCATTTAAAATGATTGCCACCCCTCCTCACACTTCACCAGTATCTCTGTTTCAAACACTAAATAAAAAGAAGTCCTTAAAACTCCAAACAGCTCACCTCCATCCCCTCTGAACCTGACCTTTGGCCTTTTGGAAATTCTGAACTCCCTTGAACTCACTCACAACCCCTTCCTCTTGGAACCACTGTGTCCTGTCGCCCGAAGAAAGAAAGGTAGAGCTTCTTTTACTCCTTCCTCCTGCTTTCAAATGCCTGCCTGCACACACAGAGAGGACTGTAAAAGTGGAAAAAGTGCAAATAAAAATCATTTTTACGAGATGGTAGAAGGAGGAAAGAGCCCCCTCTCTGTGAGCCTTGTCACGGCTGGATTTGACCTTATTGTACCCTCTTCTCTTGAAGCAGGTATGAAGGGTCTGCAAGGATGCACAGCTGCCATCAAAGAGACACCCTTGGTCAGAAATCTGATTTGATGATGTGACTTTGAAATCTATAAAAATAGAACAAACTCCATTATCTATGATACAAACTCTCTCTTTTATTTCCCAGATTACCTGCTGGGCATTGATCATCATAAAGCAATAAAAATGGTCATTCAGTCTAAGAATTTAATCTCTGTCTCTCAGATTCAACCTACAAAGGACTCTTGCCAGGATAGTCCAGAGGTCATAAAGTCATCTGCACCAAGAGAAAGATACACCTTCCTCTATGATTAAAACAATAAATCTGATTATACTTCTTCTTTTTTTTTTTCTTTTTTTTTTACAAGGAGTCTACGATGTGTGGGAGCTTTCTAACCTGGCTTATTTCTTTCCTCTCCCCAGGTGTGCCCATACTGCATGTGAAACCTGAGAGTAGATTAAAGTGCCAACCCCAGAGAGGAAAAAATGCTTTTAGGAACTTTTAAAATGGTGTTTAACAGTGTGTTTTTAGTGCCTACTAAAACCAACACACTGCACCACATGGCCAAGATGGAGAGATGCGGCATCCTAAAGAGTAGGAGAGAGATAGAAAGAAGAAGGAGGGACCTCACATTCCCACTCAACATTCTGGTGCCCTTGAGCCCTGGATTCACTTGGTTATACTCAACAAGCAGATGAGTCCAAGGAGGGCGATGCTGGTTGGTCAGTCATTGATCAATCTGTCTGTCTGTCTGTTCATCCAGCACTCCTTTTCAGACCTTAATAGCTATCAGCAACTACAAATCCAGTCCTTTCTCTTCAATCCGTGTACAAATAGCATGACTTGAGACTTTGAAATTGTACGCAGAGCACCAAAGCAGCAAAGTCCAATTTTGCGTGCTGGTGATAACACCAATCCTTCCCGTTGGCTGGTGATATAGTATAAAGTGCAAGAAAGTTCATGTTTGAAGGAGGATGGGTGGATGAATGGATCAAGCAAACACCAGACATTTACCCAGGAGGCCCGAGTTTTTTTGTCCTGTGTGAAACATAAAGTTTTATGTTTCAAGTTACAAAACATTATATGCATCACATGACTTACATAACATAAAATACTTTATACTATTAACCCAAACCATGATCTTTTCCTGTACCTGGCCAAGCAATTTTGTTGCCTAAACCTGCCCAGATTGTGACTGTTTCACAACGTTAATCACGTGATTATTTTTGTTGCCATGACAACAAAGGTCATCTGACTATGGATGAAGGAAGGGCACCTGACTTTGGATCTAATCACCTTAGAAATTAATGGGAAGGACTGGCATATCACCTGCATGCAAAATTGGACTTTGGCATATGCATTGCTTGCAATTTGAAAGTGTAAAATTGTGTTATTTGTACACAAATGGTAGAGAACAGGTTAAACTGTCAGACTGACATAAAATTTGGTATAGATATCCATGTTCTCCAGATGATGATTCATAATGGGCATGTACAAAAACATCACAGCAAAATAATTTTCAGTTTTGTTTGGTGTGACTGCTGTCTTAGCTTTATTTTTTCAGGATGTCATTGATATGAAAATAAGAATAATGCTATCAAGATGCAAATATTTATGACTGTGATTCACTGGAAACATCTCCGCTGAGGATGGACTGTGAACTTTGCCTTGTGATGGCTTTAAACTGTCACCCTTGTTACAGTTTGTCCGCCAACCCAGCTGAACACAACTCAATTTCTTTCCAAGAACAAAGTTTATTGAGTATACAAAAATGCCTTGAAAGAAAAAGAACTCTCAGAAAGTTTGAATTTGTATAATTAATCTTTTCTTTGGTATATTGTGTTACAGGAATTTAATGATCACTTCTAGAGAACTTCATTCAGACAGCAGCGAGTCAGCAACGCCTCAATGATAAGAGTGAAACCATTTCCTTGATTTGGTATAACATCAGAACAAGAGGTGCCATTTCCCCTCTTGAAAATGAACCACAAAGAACATAAAATTATATGATTATGATTATGGATTATATGATTAGATTCTAGCTTTAAAACACGTCATTTCTGTTAGTTTAATGGAGCTTGAAACAAAAGGTTTTCAGCACCACTGGAAAGCACAGTGATACACCTAGTGGCTACCACACTGCATGTTTGGCAGTTGTATAAACTTCCATAAAGTGTTGACTTTTAAATGTTAGCAAATAGATAAATTAAATTAAATTAAATTTTCATTCAGTTACAAAATACTTCTTTAAAACCAACACGTCACATCAAAAAACATGGAAAAATCTTCTTCTAAAAAATACAGAAGTATATCTCGCTCTGACCAGGCCACTGACAAGGGTGCTCTTGACCTCTTCATATCTGTGCTTGTAAAAGCAACCACAGGGGGTCCCAACAAGTGAAGAAATGGAAGCCATGTGACATAAGACAGTGCCTATAAATATGGCCGAGATCACAGAGGCACTTAATGCAGGGGTGGGCAGACTGCTTTTTTACCAGCGCGTCTACAACATCTTAAAAAGGTTCTGTCGTGTCATATGAAACCAATAAAACCCAAACACTTCCTCCCCGGCAGGGAAAGGCCTCCTAACCTACCACAACTCACCGTCTGCCGTCCTGCCAGACCGCCCTTTTTGCTTTTAAGCCATGTTCATTCTTCCTTATTTCTTTTTGTTTTTAAATACTTTTATTTGATGCCATTTTTCATCGTGGCTTTGATTTATTTCTCTTTCTACCTTTTCGTCAGCCCTTTGAAATCCGTCCTGCACTCTGTCTCTGTCTCTGTAACTTGTGTGAATGCAAGTGGAGGAGAATACTGTACATTTGTGGCAGGAAATGGGTGCTGATTCATGGCTTGAGAGGATTAAGGTGAAAAGGAATGGCCAGTCCTCACTGAGGAACCACAGGCAAGCAAAAACAAAAAAGAGATTTTTTTATAAGATAACAACATAAGGGCTATACAACTGTAGCAGAAACCAGAGAATAACATGTTACATGCATAGTGTATTATACTCTTTGTGGTGTAGACATACAGATATATACACAAAACATTGTCTGACATCTGAATAAACAATATGCAGGAAAATGAAAAACTCTTGCCCATCATGGCAAAGCTACTGTATCTCTCATTACGTATTTCCACAAATTGTTTTTTCTTATGATGACATTGATCAGCACCCGTCCATTACCAGAGAATTATGAGCTCACAGGAAGAATCAGAGGGTCTGCAAGTCTGTTTCTCATAATGAGACATGTGCACAGATCCTGTATTGTTACCTATCACAATGTCCCAGTGGACAAAACACACCACACATACACACATACACACATACACAAAGATTATTCTTAAGATCTATGCAAGCATGGGTGTGTGTTAAGAAAATTTGCTGCTCAGCTCCAGACTTTCAGACTTTCATTTTGATCCAAACTAAAATTATAGGTGTGAAAATGCCCCGTGTCCAGAGAGCCAAACTTTGATTCAACTGAAAGACAGTCTGTATCAAATTAAGCCATGGTTTGGTTTGTTCATTTGTTCGTTTCCAAGTGCAAAAACATTTCTGGAATGGCTCTGAACTTTGGACCAGTTACAGGAAGTTCTGGTAGGCCATGGTCAGACCCAGAAAAAGGAGAAACATGCAACAAAACTACAAATGCAGCAAAACAAAATGAGCCATGGGAAGAGGCGAAGACAAAATATCAAATTGACATTTGGACCAGCGACTATAAAAATTCAGTGAGAAAAAAATCACAAAAATTCCAACACTTTTCACTTCTTTTCTGAGAGGATGAGAGCGAGTGCATGTATTGAACTGAATTAAAAACACGTCAGATGCACGTTCATCTACACACAAATCAATTGCAAGTATAGGGAGATGGAGCTCATTTAGGTGATGACGACAGGGTGTCATGTATATTTTTTTCATGCACTTGCATAATTGCATGTGAAACCAAAACTAACAAGATCAGATTTATACATTGTAACAAAAACCTACAGACTTTAAGGTGTGAAAAGGCCCCAAGTCATTTTGAATTACGGTACGTGTGTTGACCGGTACAGGCTAAACAGTTCACAAAAGGAGGTCATCATAACTCTTCAAAGGTGCATGCCAAGATCAATACCAATCTGAACTTATTTTAATCACTAACAATAAAAATTTTAAAATAAAAAGTTTTTTTTACATGCATCATCCCATATTATCATGTATCATGACATCATATTCTTACACCTAATGATGGTCCATGGTCCAGTATGTGTAGCCTCACCATAAACTGAACAGGATGTGAGTAAATAAGTGGCCGTGTATGATTTAATGACCACTTAGTACTTTTTTTTTCCAACAGCATAAGGATCTTGTATTTAAATGTCATTACACTGAGCACAGGAAGACAATAAAAATCAAAAATCAAGAACACCTCCGCTGATTGTGAGTACACGTGTTGTGCATCCATATACTTGAAAGGATGCATCATATAAACATAAACACATAATCTAATGATCTCTGGCTTACGTCAGAGATTCTCCACTGGGACATTTGACTGAGCAAAAATCTTATTTAGTCGGCACTGGAATCCTTCTTCAAAGCAGAAAAGTACCGTGTGTGTCTGAGTAGCTGCAGATTATTGCTTTGTGCCAGTGGACAGAGAGAGGCAGGAGAGGATATGATGGCTCATTAATGGATTACAGTTCAGACTTCTGTCAGATGAGCTCAGTGTTTCCACAGTGGCCTGTCAGGTCACGCTTAAATTGAATAAATGTTCTGCAATCAGATGAGAGCAAGGTTATTTCAGTATCTCTATTAATGTGTCCCCATTTAGTTAAAGCAAACAGCTACACATGTGCATGTTGTTGATGTTATGTTTTTGCAATGTATATTCTATTGGAAGAAATTAGCATGTTAATCTGAATATTACATACAATGAAAAGAGATTTTGGACCAGTGTCCAAATAAAAATAACCTCTCATTAATAATACCAGTGCAGTGTAATGGGACCATCTGATTGGTTGGGTGACACATGCTTAAGGCTGTACTGACTTGTCACATGAAATAAAAGTAAAACAACAGGGCTAGAACAACATAAACCATACCTGGTGTATCATTCACATTGACAGCTGTGGATCGAAGATCCTCTCTGTGTGTCTCTCTTTGGGACAATGAGAGTCTTTAATCAGGCCACGGCCTGCTAATGAACGGAGGCGGGTAGACGGCCGGGGAGAGGAGAGGCAAAGAGGAAGGCAATTTCTGGAAATGATTACAGACTCATTTCCTTGTTTATCCTGCCTTTGAAAAGAGAAAGAGAGACCCCCCTGCCCTCCACCCCCATAGGTCCTCCACTTATTGTGTCACAACCGCTGACCCCCCCTCCCAAACCTACAGCACCCGTCTGAGGCCCTCATTGGTCCAGCCGTAATCACTCTTGCTCCGTGCTCTTTCACTTTAGCTCCTGTGCTTTGGCAGATTTGTTTCACTCTTTCAATAAACAGTTTCCTTCGCTCCGTCCTTTCTCTCCATTTCTCTTTCTGTCCCTCTTTCTTGCGCTCTGCCCTATTGTGGAATTGAGGGTCCCACTTGTAAACAATTTCCCCACAAGATCAAGCTGGGTCCCGTCCCCTTTCATACTGGGCCTCTGGCCTGCCTGGGCTCTTGTCTGCTTCAAGTGGGCGAGCTGGCTCGGACTGAAGTTAATGGCTGGAAATCTCTAACTAACCTCTCCAACAGCTGTCTCCAGAGTCCCCTCTTTCTCGTCCTCTCCTTTAACCATGTTTCCCCTTGCTTTTTTTTTCTCCCCTCGCTCTTTTGCCCTCTCCGTCTCTGCCAAAAAAATAGGAGATGAGGGCGCTGGTTGATTAGAGAAAAAAAAAAAAACTCTCGGAATTTTTCCAGAAATTTGCCTTTTCCTCCAACAAGTGGCTCAAGGCCGGAAGAAAACGAAGGAGGTAGAGCAGGAGGGAAAATGAGGCTCTAAAGCTCCTTTTTTCCCTCTATTTCTCCCTCTGTCTCTCCTCCTTTCAGTAAAACGAAGAATAAGAAAAGACCCTCCATTGGACATGTCTTTCATTTTGGAACACAGGTTCAAAGGCACAGGGAGATTTGGGCCCTTTGTGAGGGTTTGAGGGTAATGATGAGAGGGGAGGAACAACATCCAATTCCAAACAGCTTCCTGGCCTATTCTGCACCAAATCTCTCCAAGCCCTCGGCTGTAGAGCAGAGGCTTAATCCACACAAATCTACACTAGCTGGAGAAAAGCTGTTTCCAGTCCTCAAGTGGGTGAAAGTACTATTAGAGTGGAGGCTGCTGGCTGACTGCTGAATCCTGGTGGCTGCCTGTTTAGCTTTCGAGCAAACACATAAATGGGAGGTCAACAGCTCCTCTGGATTTATAAAATAATGGGTATAATCATTAGCACAACAATGAATTATCACAGGCAAGTAAGACAATTCATCCGTAGAGGAATAAAACACAGATTTTCTAATGAAAGAATTCAAAAAAAGACTTCTTGGTAACACTTTCTATGAAGACCACATCTATAGTGTGATGTGGGGGCTTTCATAGTGTATTATAATGCATTTAAAATGCTTTATGACAACATTCATAAATACATAATACTTTCAGATGCACTATATCAACAGTCATAAAACATTATAGAAGTCACTTATAGTGAATTATAAGTTTGAGTGTCTTATGGATGATCTTGATAAACTGGAAGTTGATTGGTAGGGTTTACAATACTTTACACTGCAAAATGAACAATTTGTTTTAACTCAAACAAGTTAGTGCCCAAGTTGCCTTAAAAATGTACGTTGACCGAATTTGAAAAGACAAGTTAGGTAATTTTGTGATGATTAAAAACAAATAAACTTGTGGAGTCAAATAAAGGTGATATTAATTAAGTACAGTACATTAATTTATTAATGTAAAGTTATTTGAGGTCAAAACACTTCAGAAGAAGAACTCATGTTTATGAGGTCTGAAGTGTTGTGAAAATGAACACTAGAAATTATAATTAATTAACTTTTATAATTAAAACTTCTATGTTTACATCAAGTTAATGAGAAAGGTTAGTTGATTACACTAAATTCCTGAATGATTTTTTCGAGTGGATGACTATTATACTCACTCATACACACCTCAACAAAGTGTGAGAAGTAGTAAGTTATTGTATACATTAAGTAAAGTGAAGTACATTGTTAATAATAATGCATGCTTTATTATTACGTTTCATTTTATGCCTTAAGTCAACATTTTCATGCATTTAAAAGAATCTACCCTGCATCATAAATATTTTTTTGGAAGATGCCAAAATGCAGGGAATTACAAGTAAAATCTGCCTGCTTTAGGAAAGGAAATGTAAGGTCTACAGCCTCTATGAAAGAAAGGAAAAAATAGTAAAATAAATGAAATATCTTCCCTCAACTTGGCTTAAAATCACAGCTTGCACACAGAATAATTCTCATATACTGTCATTGAAATTTAAAAACAAAAACTGCCACTTAATACCCCCCACCCACGTGGGAGGAGGGGGAGATAGCAGGTCAATATTACATGCCACATAGAAGTGGTATACATGATCTAAAAGCTGAAACCTGAAGAATAATTTAAGATGCACCTCAGCACTGTGTATCAAGTTTTCTTTTGTTTTGGTTTTAAAAGTTTATAAAGGCTTAGAACATTAGGACTGAAGTATGTGATACACTATAATGTCTCATAAGTTATAGTAGGAGCTGTTTTTGGGTTTATAGCAATTATGATTTAGTAAAAATGGTCAACCCAGACTCAAGTTTAAAACCCACGCCTTGGGTCTTCTCGTTTCATATGATACTAGCATCTTCACTCTAGCTTTAAAATTGAACCTGCTACAGCTTCTGATGGCCAGCAAATCAAATTTTATCTAAATAAACATATCAATGTCACCAGCCGCTAAAACAGTTTACATGGTAAACAGCAGGAGATGTGTCTAATTTGTGTTTTAATTATATATTTAAATCCATTGTAATATCATATAATATTAATGAACAATATCAGTGCGTAAGATTTCCATTATCATTCCACCAAGTTGACTTTGTATTTCAGGCCATCTGTTTTTTCAAAAATGTTATGAGATGTTATGTTGTTCATTGACTGACTGTGCCATGCCAGTGGATTCTGCCATCCTTAGACACCCAGATGCCCTGAAGAGACAGGTGACAACCTCCCATCATGCCACATCATGCCCTTCCTGTGCTGGTGACACACTTAATTTGGCCTGGCAAGTAAGCATTTAACCTAATATTACATTAGCAGACATTTGAAGCAGGCCAACTGGCATGCAGAGACGTAGAATGCACTCACATGCTGTCACATCTGCAAAAGAAACACAGACTAATGGAAACAAAACATAAGGGTATGTGAAATATTTTTCTTTTCCTTGTCTGCAACGGTGCATCTTTATAATTTTTGTAATACATATATTTTTAAATAACCCTACAAAAACAGTATGTCCCTGCAATATTAGTTACAATGTTGCCAATAGTTACGTTGCTGCGACATTGTTGAAATGTTACAATGTAACTGATATTCTGTGTTATTTTTGCAATGTCTATTCACATCCTTTGTATGACATTTCCTGTACTTTATATGATGATGTTGCTGCAACTTTGCTATAATGTGACAATTAACCAGGTATCCCTACAAACACATTATGCTGTTCTATGATGTAGCAACGTTCCTGCAACATTCTCTCCTAGAATTAGCTTAGCAAAAAGTGAGGTCACAAAATCTCCAAAAAGTGGTGGAGATGTTGAAACAACATACCAGCAACATTCAAAATAATGTGCTGGCAACGACACTCTAGAATTTCATTTGGTAGGTTGTCACAGCATCACATGTCGCAACTACATTCCTGCAATGACTGCGTTTTAGTAAGGGATATGCCATTTTGAAATTGTCAAATAAATCCATTTATTGATTCCTACAGGCTCTGACACACACCCACACACTAAGATGCAAATCATGCTATTGCCTCTGCACATATATGTGAGCACACACAAGCAAATACATATGTGCACATGTATGTGTTACAGACTTCAAGCATATTGTAGCATGTGATACCTACATTCTATTACACAAATAACAGAAACAGCTTGTATAGAAATACACACACAGTAACACAAGTCTTCAATCTAAAATGTCCCCATAAGGAAGAACAGTCCCCACAATGTGAGTATGTAAACAAATGTATGTCCCCACAACATTAGTAATATCTGCCTACACACACACACAATTGTGTTTCCATCACTTCAGAGGACATTACATTGACTTACATTCATTTTCTAGAGATTTACCCTAACCCTGCCCATCATGACTACTTGCTTAACCCTGATTCTTACCCTAATGTTACCCTAAACCCACCCCTACCCTAATCCTAACCCAAGTCTTCAATCTAAAATGGCCTCATGAGGAAGGAGAGTCCCCACAATGTGAGTGTGTAAATAGATTTATGTCCCCACAACATGAGTAATACATGCCCACACACACACACACACATACGCACACACACACACTGGCCCCTGTGTGTCATGCCAATGGTGGTCACAGGCCATGAGGACTGATGAGCAAGATCTTGGCCGACATGCCCTGAAAGAAAGGATTTGTTGTCCTCCTTCATCACACCTACCTGTTTTTTTCACACTTGGCTTCCTCCCCTCTCTCCAGCCCTCCTTCCAACTTTCTTTCTCCTTGCTGAGCAGATATTTCAGTGCCGCAGGACCCTTGAACCCCCCTTCCTCTTCTCCCTCCCTCTTTCCCCCCATCCGGTCATCATCAAACATGGGCACCAGCTCACAATGCCACCCTCTTCCCACCTGCAAAACACAAACAAAACCTCCCTCCTTCATCTGTCCTCAAACAAAGAGCCCTCCCTCCTCTCTTTTTTTTCTTTCCCTGCACTGTCAGTCCTGTCCAGCTTTTCACTTACAATTAGCTGTGGCGGGCTTCGCACTCATCAACTGTCGTGAGTTTAGCACCCAGTCATGAGGGACCCTGACAGATCAAGCTAAGGCAGCCTGACACCACTGGTGTGAAAGAAGATTCTAATTCTGGATAATTAGCTGACGAGAGCATGTACGAGGGGAGGAGGGGTGGAGGGTGATGGGGAGGGGATGGAGGGGGGAGCTGAGGCAAAGTGGCAGTGCGTCGTAAGCACTTTCTGTCAACTTACTGTTGATCTCGATTCTGTCGCACTGTCTCTCTCCTGTCCATCCATCCATTTCTCTGTCTCTCTTCCTCCTTCACCTGACCTCATTTACACATCTCTCTGCAGGGACCAGCGATGAAACACTTATTCCTAATGTAATGTCAAAGACCTCATCATAACTGCTTTAGGTGATCCTAAATAATCTAATGTTAAGTCATTTTTTAAATGTGTTTTTGTTTCATCACACATATTACCAAGAATTGTACCTTAATGTTTCACTGCTCTAATGTTCAAAGATTGTTTTTGTTTATTTTTCTTGCACAATATCAAATAGACCACAAAACATAAAAAGGAGATACTTATACCATCAATAAGCATCAACTCTCAACATTTTGACAACATCATATTTCAGAAGCAAAATAACTACAATGAAGATTCATGCTCTGATCTGTGAACCAGAATCCACAATATTGTTCAAAACAGAAAAAGGTATTAAGAGTTGACAATAATGAATTTTAAAAATCCCTGGATTAGTTGTGACAAAGTGGACTGAACTACACTATTTGTCACTTAAGTACCTGTTTATTTCCTTGCCATGTCATTACAGCACCGTTGTACATTTAGTTTCATTACTTGATATGTTAACCATGAATTCTACTTGATAGCGCCGATACACATCTCAGGTCTGTTTGTGTTTAGCATTATATATTCAGCTGAGATTTCCAATGTTCTTAAATTTAGGGTAAACCAGTAATGACAGACAAATTTTGTTATTTCAGTCACTTTTATTGTTAGTTTCGTTACAGCTCTGCTAAGTTATCATGTGGTTCCCTTAGAAGTATCAGATCTCATCATTACAACATCATATTTGAGGAGCAAAATATCACCAGTCAGTATTCATGTGCTAATCTGCACAAACCAGAATCCACAAACAGAAAGGTTTTAAGAGTTGACAACGAGGAATTTTAAAACCCTGTGGAGATAAGTTTACAAAATTATTACTAGTTGAGTGACGAAGTTGATGACTGGTTTGGTTCTGTTTCAGTTGTGAATGATGATCTAAATATACTGAAATAAAGATATAAAGACAAATTTAAGATAAACTGAAAACTCTGAAGACACTGAGATTACCAGATCTTGAAGAAGGTGAAGATTAATTATCAAATGAAATGTTGGCATAGGACTACAGATTCCATTTTTGGCATGAAGAGTGATTGATTATGGTTAGGGTAAGAACATCAGTGTAAGCCAATCAGAGGCAGGGTAGGGTGGGTAATGATTTTGCCCTCTAGGAAAAAAAGTATCTGTAGGCCTATGTGAAACAACCATAGTTCAGTGCTATGACCGTTGTCATTTCCAAAATCAAACTGCCCATTTTAAAGTGGCCTCTTATTGAGACCAGTTCAAGACACACCCTTGCAATAATTAGGGCTGGGTATCAGTACTCCATACCTTTAAGGTATCGATTGAAACCTCTCCAGTCAAACAATACCTGTAGTCAATCCTTTTGGCATCCAGATCTAGAAAAAAAAAGACTGTTCATATGGTTTTGCTCACATCAAACCACCGCAAGCATTCTTCATCAAGTAGGACCCTAGAAAAAAGGTAAAAACTGATATCGGTACTGGTATTGTAATTTTTTAAATGATATGCCCCCCTAACAATAATCCTGCTATAGTCTTCATCTCCATATGCCACACCTGTCAGATAGATGGATTATCTTGGCAAAGTAGAAGTGCTCACTAACATGGATTGTAACAAATTTGTGACCTACTTTGAGAGACATAAACTGTTTGTTTGCACTGAAGAAGTCTTAGATTTTTTTCCTTCAGCTCATGAAAAATAGGAGCAACAACAAAGTTTATTTTATACAAATCACATGTTATGTCTTTGTCTATTAACACAACCTGACACATATTCTGATGGCAATCTAAGCAACAGCTGCATCAGCACACATAAGTAGATCCACCACATATTTGCATCTCATTGGATCTGCTGACCTGAACGAAAATTTTACTACGATAACCCATATCTGTGTGTATACAAACCCTGTCTCCTATACACTAATTTGCAAAAGCAAATATGTTCCGATAAAAGCACAATGACCAGACACAATGACACCTTTTTTTTGTTTGTTTGTTTTTTATCAACATAATGAGGAAATTAACATAGTTTAACCTAATATGTGTTCCCTTCAACAAGTACATGGCAAAATAATTGTGTATGAATGGGACTATAACTAGCACAGTGTGATACTGGATACTCTGTGTATCCTAAAATGTTTATCAAATATATGTGCCACGCTAATGAAATGAACAACCTTATTATTTACTTGTGGCATATTGTCACTTGGCCAATCTGTAAGCAGATGGTGTCATGATGTTGGGTGTCCCAGTTTTGGTGGTAGTCTATAGGAGCAATTTTAAATACATCGAGCAAATAGTATAGATGATGCTGGTGATGTGGATGCTTCACTTTCATGAACAGTGGCCTATCAAGGCCACCAACATACACTAAGAGGGTTAGATCTGTTTGTCTGCTGTATGGAATATATACATGTGCAATGTAGTTGAATGAGCTGTCCATGACAGTACAATGTCTTCCGGTTCCCCAGCAAGTCCAAGGGAAGAGTAATACAGGTATAATGAAATATGGCACAAATAAACACCAACACATATGTGAATACACACATGCATACAATACAGAGCAAGCTGTAGCTCACAGGTGCAGATGCACAGAGCCATATACATATACATCCTCAATGCCACATATATAGCATGTGACCACACATGCACGTTAAAAAATGCAAAAGCTCCCTCGTGCACACACACACATACACACATACAGTGCCAGAGAGCTTAGCTATCTTGGAGGGAGTCTTGACATAACGTGGGCCTAATGCAGAGTGACATTTGTGATGTCAGATTCTTTGCACCACCGGCTGGGTAGTTAATGGCCATTAGTGGCTGTACAGCGGCTCTGATTGGTGTAGGAGGACAGTGTGACCCTGTGTGTGTGCATGTGTGTATCAGTGACACCTCTACGTGATGGTGAGTCGAAACTGTGACCCAACCAAACCAGACATGGACTATTTCAGATGTCAGTGCATTTATCCTAAAAAAATCCTAAATCTTTGCTACACTTGTAAACCCACCTCACATGACAGTACTTATGCCTGACCATATTCTCAACCTTCCACTCGCTGCAGCTCTCTGGCCATATCAACACATTTACTGAGTTAACCATCCATGAATGTCTACATATCAGACCGTGACCCAACAGTTAAGCCCGGCGCCGGGGCCCCTGTGTGCTGCACGCGGAGTATAGGCCCATCCAACCGTGGCCAAGGTGGGCCCCAGCCACTGGCTTGAGCCAGACACAATGGGCAGGACCGATGGTTTTGAAATGATATCTATTACTGTTAGTGACAGCAGTCCCAGACAGCATGCTTTGATGCTCCTGCAGACTGACAAGCCAAGCAGAGTGACGCTGATGGCTGTGGGCACAAATCAGAATCGCTTTACTGCATCGCCGCTACGCTCTCCCTAACCCCAGCCCCAAACCTCTGCCCTGCTCTACTCGGCTATCCCCCCAAAGTGAGGGTGAGAAGTAGGAAAAACAGAACGGGTAGGGAGGGAGAAACAGTGTGAGGTACAAAGAAAGAAAGAGAAAACATGTTGAATATTAGTCGTAAAGAGGAGTGTGGAGAAGAAGAAGAAGAAACAAGGGAAAAGGATATGCATTTTTGACTTATTATTAGGTATTTTAACTTCTGAGAACTCTGCCTCTGTCACCATCTATATCACTGTCTCCTTTCACCTCAATGACACTCCCCTTCTTCATTCAACACTCATCTCTCACTTACCTCTTTTCTCCTGTTCCTCTGCAAGAGACTTTTTCTTTTATGTTTTACTTTTTAAAGTTTGGCTGAGGTTATTTTTGGAGATGGAATGAGTGGATGATGATAGATGCATAGGAGGGATGAGGAATGAGATAAAGAGTGAGAGTAAAGTAAACAAAAGAGAGAAAAAGACAAGACAAAGACCTAACTTCTTAATACCTCCAGAATGAGCCACGCTACTGGAATGGATTCCCCAGTGGGGAAAAGAAATGAGTTAATCCAGGACGTGTTGACATTTCTTTGGCCTGAAGCACTTCCATTTCCACCTATAATTGAAAACATGTTACAATGCTGCAAATTAAAGCGGATCTCTTCTAACAGATTGTCTTAAAAGCATAATATGTGACATTTTCCTAAAACAACAACAACAACAATGTATGGACTCATAAACATAATTCCTTTTCATCACTTATGACTTTTTAGAAGTGTGGGGTGGCTGTATCTGCAAAGACCCTGCTGGACTATTTTGCTGTGCTCAGGATGCTTTACCAACCCAAAACATTGGTATCTGACATCCTGGAATTGAAACTCGACAATCAGCTCTCTTTCTGGTGCATTTATTAACAGCTTGGACAAATCCTACTGATTCTACCTTTAGCTCTACACATTCATCTAGCAATCAATTTGTCAAAGTATGAAATAATTAAACAAAAAGTATCGTGCATACTCAAGCACGCTAAAAATGTATTTGAGACCAGTGGTTCTCAACCTGGGGGTCAGGACCTCCAAGGTGGTGGCAAGATCATTTCTGAGGGGTCACCAGATGGTTATAGAAAATCAAATAAAATGTACAGCTGACCTCAAGAAATGTAACACCTCACTAATAGTTAAAACTATAAACCAGCGCAAAAAATCGACCCTTCCTGAGCCTCTGTCATCTTAATTAGCTAATGTTAACAAAATGTTAGCGTACTAGCTAGATAATATTAGCAAAATGCCAGCTAACTAGCTAGCTTGTTAATGACTGATGTAGCTAACTAGTTAGCCAGTATTTTGCTAACATGGCTAACTCAAGATGTATATATATTCTGATTTTGTACGTCTCCCAGCAATGTCTTTTAACCAGCTTAAAAATTTGGTTTTCTTTTCAACACAGACAAGCCTAGCACATAGCATATCATAGCAAGTGCAGGAAACAGGTAAGGAGAAGTTTGACCAAGGTACCAAGATTGCTCATCTGTCATCAACACACAAAGTGGTCGCTAGATTCCTCTATAGATAGATTTCCTCTCAATCACATAGAACTTTCTGCAATATGGATATTTTGTCGGGGACGTGAAAAACAATTTGTTATTATTTTGGGGGGGTCAAGACTCAAAAAGGCTGAGAACCACTGCTGTAGACAAATTGCAGGTGTCTTCCTCTGTGCTACTGTATTTAGTGTCTTCCAACATACAGTCCATATAGCTTTACCAACACACATACATCATGTCTGTCCATGTCTGTCATGTATCATGCACAGTTTGCCCGCTAGCACTGTAAGAAATCTCATCAGTTAAGTGATGCTGTGGTCTCAAGATCTGAGAACTGATCTGAGGTAAAATAATAAACAAAGCGCATACACACAAGCAAGCACACAAAATACATAAATGCTTGCCTGTGATTTAAAGTGCTCAAACAATGCTAACACACACACACACACACACATGCCGACACGGGCACACACACAGCCAGAGATAAACATGCAGCGAGGCCACAGCAGTGTCTGACTGTGTGTATGAGTGTATGTGTGTGTCAAACACACTTCCCAGCATCTGAGCACCAGCATGCGGCTCCTCAGAGGGAGAAAGGAGAGGTAGTGGTGCCCACTCAGCTGAAAGGCCTCTGGCCACCATGCCAGCACAATCTCTTCAGCACTTCAGGACCCCCGTCGCTCGCTGCATCTCCCTTTCCCTCTGTGCCTCTCGCCTCTCCCCCAACCCGCGTTTATTTCTGTCAGCTTCCATATTCTTGTCTTCACAGCGTGTTTGCCCGTACTCACAAGACATTTCTAGTCCGTGCAGACGAGGCGCTGCCGCCGACTGTGGGGACCCCTGGTAAGATGGTAAACAGGCACACCAGCTTCTGCAGGCAGGCTCCCCAGTTGTACTCAGGGCCTGGGGACACGTCAGAGTCAGACCTTCCCCTTATCCTTATTCTCTACAGGGACGATCAGTAGGCCCGTTAAGGCCCTGGTGTGACACCGCCTGTCCCATACGATACACCAACACAGGCACCCGGCTCCCTCCCTGCGGTCGTACGGCCTCCATATGCACACATCACTACAATGAGGGTCCTTCAGTGAAGGCCCCAGCTTTCCTGATATCAGGGATATTATCTGGAAAGATTGTTGCCAGTGGACAGCAACAAAAGGTCAGAGGAGCATTCGCTGATCATGACCATGATAAACACAATAGTGTACAGTAAGAGAGGAACATTTGTGGATTGAGAACTGCATTGTCATACACTGAAATTTAATCAAAGTAAATACATGGTTAAACATGTCTGTCAGGAGTGTTCTATATGTTATAGTTATCAAGAGGAAAACATACTTTCAATGACCTCTGAGCATTGTAGACTGTTTCTTGTGTCTCTTTTTTACTGTATCCTTAATGAAACGGAGCGAAAAACATTATCTACACAAAGGGACATCATTATAACAACATCCTTAAGAGCACTCCAAATGTTTTGTGACACAAAGTCTGAAAAAATATTTTGATTGTGGGAAATATTTGAGCTTAAATGTGTAACATAAAATACCAAAGTGAAAGGAATTAATTGTGTCATGCACAGGTACAAGCTCCCTTTAAGATTAATCATCCAAAATTAAATTATGAGCAACATTCTAATCAGAATCCCTGCCTGAGTATAAACAAATGAGCAGTCCTTCAATGTGTAACTCACTAAAGGAGAGAACAACTCATATGATTCAGGATCATACAGAACTATAATATAAAATATACACTAAACACTCCAGTACAAGTAAAAGTTCTAACTTCAAAATCCTACAGAAGAAACAGTATGGAGGTATTATCAGCAAATTGCATTCTAAGGCCCAGTGTGTAAGATTTATGACTATTTATTGGCAGGATAATAAGTATGTTTTCATTAGTGTACAATCACCTGAAAATAAGAATTATTGTGTTTTCATTACTCAAGAATGAACCATTTATATGTACAGAGGACATGGGTCTTCTTCCATGTAGTCCATCGCAATGCACCACCATTCTACAGTAGCCCGGAACGGTCAAACCAAACACTGGCTTTAGACACAGGCTGTCACATTTTGCGGGCACTGGAAGGGAAGGGCAAGAAAAAGTGTTTGCAATCCACAAGTTCACCGCCAGATGCCATAAATCCTACACACTGGTCCTTTAAACCAAAAGTACTTGTTACATAGAAAACATGGGCCACGGTACTGATATGTTAAAACATAATGACAGTATTAGATCCTTTATACTTTACCATTTCACCATTTTAATGTTGCAGCTGATCAAGGGTAGCTTGTTTTCACCACTTCAGATACAGTTTGGTATCTAACCTGTGGGGTTGGGCTGCTACAAAGGATCACAAGATAAATCTGAAGGGTCATGAGATGATTAATGTCATGAGGAAGAAAGACAAAACAAAGTCCTGGTACACAAATTCATGTTCAGATTTTGGACTTTTCATTAGCTTTTTTGGGAAATATTTGCTCATTCTACCTATTTGTGCCTCAAACTGAATTTTAGATCATAAATGACTCTTTGGTGGAACACCACATTGTTTTTTATTTAATATTCTCTAAATGGTATAGTCTATATAGCAGTTACTTAAAAGAACCAATCTTCTCCCCACTAGATTGCTCCCACTGGGCTATTCCGCTTCATTAAAAATGAACAAACCCCTAGGGCGTTCAAAAAATGTAGAGAACTGAAAAATTATATTTGCCTTTGAAATGTAGTGGAGTAAAAGTATAAAGTAGCAAAAGTTGAGAAATGTACTTTAGTACAGTACTTGAGTAAATGTACTTAGTTACTTTCCACCATTGGAAACTCCACAGCCTCAGCTTGGGGCTGTCACAACCTATCGAGGCTGCTGTTAATTAGCAGAGACCTGAGTTCAATTCTACAACGAATCACTGAGGTCAAGGCACTAAGAGGCAGTAAGCATAATGAACATAAGAACCATATGGGAGAGAGAAGGAGGAAACAGTAAGGAGGGGAGAGACAGAAAGCAAAATGATAAAAGAATACTGGTGACCAGTGAGAGCAGGTTGGACCGCGTGAAAAAAGGAAAGAATTTAAATAATAAAATGTAAATTCACCGCAGACTGATTTAACATGACTGATAAAGTCACAAATCTTAATCTTTTCCATCTTATCTTGCCAGTACAGTGGGTTGTTCAACCAGCCCACCGTCCTGTAGTCTGTGTAGTTTCCTTATTGTCCTTCACTGATGGACGTGCCGGAGCCAGCAGGTCCATCTATCTGCCCTTTAATGAGATGAGCAGGAGGGAGGGCTTCGGGGATTGATAGCTGACATTCTTGTAGGTTCCCTCCTGCTCCGGCCTCTGTACACCAGTTAAGGGAGGTAAAGGCTGTATATAATGACCAGCCCTGGTGCACTGATTTACAGTGCTGACCCTCGGTGCGCCCTTAAAGTAGAGACAATAGTTTCTACACAGGGCAATGAAGGAACAACAAGCAACAGACCCCAGGGACTGGCTGTCACCATCCTTCATTTGGCTTACTGTACTATATTGTAGTAACCATTTCTGTAAGATGGCTGATGGATAAGAAAAGATGCAGACATCAAGAATTATTATTGAGACAGACCATTTGTGTTCAATTAAACATAATCGCCTCGACTTTCCTGACACCAATTACAGCAAATTAAGTTGGAAAAAAAAGACAAAGCATTAAATCTGGAACACAGTAAAAAAGAAAAATTAAAATAGGACTGAAATGTGAATATACAGTGATTAAATCCTGGACGGTACATACAAACTGGCTGAATACTTTGTGTTTCAAGCCTTTTGTTATGTATAAAAATGCATGAAATATCTGAATGGAAAGTCTGCCAAAAAAAAAAATCCCTGAAATTAAAGAAAAGGTTCTCTGATGGATCAATAGAGGCTGAGTGAAACAGTTTGTCAAATAAGGTGCCCCGGTGGCATAGGGGTTAAGGCAGCGTCCGTGAACTATGACTAGCTTGTGAGCATCAATGTGTCAATCCTGCAGAATCGATCTGCCTCTCTCTTGTACAGGTGCACAACATAGAATGAAAGAGAAGGATCACTTCTCTTTATTCCAGCATGTACACGAGTCCACCATCTGTGTAGCTTTAAAAGATACTTGGTGTTTAAGATCTCGCTTTCATAAATTTGTTGGTCCTGTTCCAGCAGGACAGAGGGACTCAGGTGACAACTTGTGTCCCTACTCCGAGTATGGACCTTTGTAGCCTCCCCACAGCCAGTGTTTTCTGGCAGGTCATAAAAGATAATTGCGTTGCCTGGGCTTTTTAAGAGTTAGCCAACGAGTGCTCCAGGGTGGTCAAGGGGACTTGTGTGTTTACCACGACACAGAGACAGTGAGACTACACCTAACTACCCACTAGACAGCAGATAAGACATCAATCTACCCCACCCCTCCAATTTAGGGATGAAGGGAATGAGGATGGGAGGGGAAGAGGGGCTGCAGTAGTTTGAGGCTGCATGCACCATAACTATCCACTGAACATGTGTGTGTCTATGCGTGTATTTGTGTTTATACTCATGTGTGCATGTGTTTCTGTGTGTGTGTGGGCCACGCAGGCCCAGACCCAGCAATCTACAGGGAGTCGTTGCCCTATAGCCCCAGCTCTGCTATAACTTCATTAGGTGTGTGTGGAGGTAATGGCACCATGGTCCAGGAGCTCGTAACATGGAGCCAGAGGCCCATCGGCTGCCCGCCAGCCCGGCCCACACAGATACTGCACTGGTATGCCTCTATATAAGCTCAAGTTATATGGGCAGAATTAGCGTTTAGTGAGGAGCCACCATAATTTAATATGAGACAGTGCTTATAACTTGAAGTGAGTGGAATTTTCAAACAACAGGGGGATTAAATAAGTGGATTAATTCTCACTAGACTTATATAATTCTGCTGGGCAATGTGAATAAAGACTTAGGGCAAATGTAGACAAAAGAAAGCAATTGATTCTAAACTCCACAACGATCCATACCTTTCACACCACTGATGTAATAAAGCTGGTCCAAACGCAGTCCAAATTCTGCTGACAGTCAGATTGTGGTTACTGCTTTGTTGGAGTCAATGAGAGAATGAGCAAAAAATGTGCTGCTTCTTCAAAAATAATATATTAAACTCCTGGATAAAGCAACATAATCTTAAAATGTTGCACCCAGAGGTGTAACAATCGATTCCAAGTGGAAAGGATTCAATTGCATTATGTCATTGTCTGTAGCCTATTGTTTTGTTAGTTGTCACTCAGCCTTGGCAGTCGGCCAGCTGAGCACAAAGTCAGAAGAGAAGAAAGTGTTTCTATTCACCAGGGATGTATTTACACACAGAGATACACAGTAGATAATACACACTAGATCATACATAGATATGAGGATGTTGGGAAGTCTTTATTTTAAGCATTTATAAGCATCATATAAACATGTATTAAATG
>JAJHUR010111839.1:0-21037 GCA_027495735.1 Lutjanus campechanus | reverse complement strand
TTGAAAAAGGTTCTTGGTACAACCTCTGAATGGGCTCTAGATAAAACTTTTGGAATAAGAAAGGTTCTCAGTACAACCACCAATGGGGTTCTACATAAAACCTTTGAAATATAAAAAAGCTCTCAGTAGAACCCCTTGGGTGAGTTCTTGAAAAAATGTTTTGATAATAAAAGGGTTCTCTGTAAAATCTCCTGAGTGGTTTCTGGTTAGCGCCCAGCAGGTGAAAGGTTTTTGATAGAACTCCCAGAAAGAGGTCTGGGTGAAAAACCATAGAAAAGTTCTCTTTAGAACCTCTGATAGTTTTGTGAGAAACCTTTCAAAGATGGTTCTAGGTATAACCTTTTTTGTTGGGTTCTTGATAGAACCATCTGAAAAGGTTGTAAGTGGAACTTTTAGGGCCTCTGGTCCTTGAACTACGTAGTTCTGTTCTAAATCACTGGAACCTTGGTACTGTCTAGTGAACCATGACACATTTTCACCATCATAATCAAAGATGTCATCAAAGGGCACTGCACCCACTTTGGTTCCCATGGAAAACCTACTATTTTTTGGTTTTAGTTGGGAACCAACTTTTCAGGTTCCAAGCCAGTTTATTTTTTACTGGAAATGCTCAGAACAGTTGAAATTAGGTGCTTGAACTGGAACGGGGCCAGTTCTGTGTTGGTGGAAAAGGGCCCTGAAAGGGTTCCAAACTGAACCTTTATAAAAAAAAGTTCTACCAGAAACCAGAAAGTGTTCTCCTATGAGGACAAGCTAAAGAACACTTTATACTTCTGGCTAGCATCTTTATTTCCAAGAGTGAACCTATCCTCGCCTTTCTACCTGAACAGCCTCTCCTTTTTGCCTCGACGTCTGGCCCTCATTTGCATGCCTTTTCATGGGAAAACATCCACACGTCTGACAGTGGAAATGAATTTCAGTATCGCTGAATACACTTATAACAGGGAATTCAACAGCAGTTTGCTGAGGAAGGATCTTGCTTTGGAATCCATTTATCCTTGAGAAAACCCTATAACTCAGCTCCGGCTTGCTTTGAAACACACAGATAATAGCACGCAATGTTGAGTTAGAGGGTTTCTGCTTTGGCTTACAGTTTAGCCCGGCTGCTGTTATTACTGTGGTCAGTCCCTTTGTACTTGGATCCATATTCAAATATTGGGGATTTATGGGTATTGATGTTTTTAACCTCATTCTTGCTGACATGTCAGAATTCAAAATAGCATTCCTGGGTAATGGCAAAGCAGTGATGCGGAGGCATATTTTATGGATACTGTTTGAATGTCAAACTGAGAAAACCACTAGCACAGCACAAGAGACAAAAGAGTCGACGGGGAGCGAGGGGGAGACGCAGGAGTAGAACACTGAGAAATGGAGACAGTGTGAGAAAAAAGAAAGACAGAAAGACAAAGACAGGAAAAAAGATTGAGCAGATTAAGAGAGCATTGCTGTGTCTGAGCCTCATAGGCATATATAAGCTTGATTCATGCAAATCAATGAGGTTGTCAGCATCGAAGACATGGCCACAATGGTCCTTTTATGCTGGCTAAAGCTCAGCACTCTTCTTGATTGCTACAGGGCAGTAATTATTGAACATATCCAGCCAATACGCCGCGTCTCTGGTTACAGAAACTGTCAACCCCCACATTTAAATGACAGCAGCTCGATAATGCTGGAATATCAAATAAAAATGCAGCTTTGCCTCATCTCGCACATGTGCACACACACTCATTCCCTTCTCTCTCATTGACTCCTATTTTGAATTCCATTCTGTCAGCTCTCTGAGCATGGCTAAACACCAGCAAATGAATTCAGTAGGTGGTGATGTGTGTCGGGTACTGCATGTAATAATGCATATTAAAATTCCATAATTGGAGTCTAATTAGAGAGGTAATAAAGTCTCCTCAAAACTCTAATGCAGTCGTCTCTGAGCAAAGTAAGCAGAAGTCTAACTTTTCTCCCGTGAGGCGCTTGAAGGTAGAAGAGAAGGTGCTTTCACGATGCTGCCATGGTGACAACAGCTCACCTTAGATCAAATTTTACTTTGAGTGTTTCTGTGCTAGAGGTGAGTGCTCAGTTTTAAGAAGACTCCCAGCTTTGTTCTGTTTCATGAAGAGAGACTGTAGCCACCAAGAGACCGCGTGATAACTGATGTAGGATGACCCCAGGTTACAGTGATCTGTCTATCTGCCATCACTTCAGGGTATTGTGACTATTTAAACTAAAATACTAAATAAACTGACAGATATATCTTATTTAAATGTGTCATAATCAGTCATAAAAGCCAGGGATGATCACAGGCCATCCAGCTGTTCCTGAGAAAAGTGTTTTCTTTGCCTTTTAAATGCATCATTAGCACAAGGCATCGCACTAACACTGCGCACGCAGGAGCCACATCCTCGCGAAAAGAAACATTTTCCATCCCAAACAAATGTGAAACTAATGGAGTGATGCTGGCAGTGTTTTGGCCGTGCACGGACTGTACACCTCATATACTACTCAGCTCTGTTTCATCCTGTCAGCAGTAAAACGCTAACACCTTCTGCACCATGTCCCAGATTTGGACCATTTGCATAAACTGCCATCTTAAATTATTCACAGCTGCTGTCTTGGCTTTTCTGACTAATTATATTTTGAGCTCCTTTGCTTTCTTTCTACCATTTAGACAAGAGTCCCAACACAAGATCCCACACACATCTGATGCACATGACATGTACATGCATTTGATGCATATGCATGTTCAGCACCACAAAGACCAGCCGTGGTCACCTGTCTCATGTTGATTTGTGTTTGATATTATATAGCCTATTTTTCAAATGGACATTTTTCTTACCTTACCACAGCGTAGCCTTCCATTTGAATTTGTATTTTTCCCAGCATTTAATGGATTACAGCGGATCTAATCCTGAACATTACGACTGAATCAGCTTATTTAATAGTTTATTCCCTTAATTTTGCTGAAGGATGACAACAAAAAGAGGCTTTTGAAATTTAAGGGAGTTAAGGAAATACCGAGTGAACTTCTGGAAGGCCACAGTTACTCTTGAAGGTTGGTAAGGCTTTGTTATATGTCTGGGAAAGGAGAGTCTATTTCCAAACAGATATTACTTTTTAGGAGTTAAGGTTCAGTACGTCAGAGAGGACTGGAAATTCTGCACGCTTCTAGCTTGTGGTTACACTTTAATTTGGTAATTTTTGTTATAATACCGTAACACAAACAAAGTAACCAATCAAGGCAGTGCTGGGCCAACAACTCCTGTGTTCTGAAAGGTAAAATTACTGACGCTGACAGTCAATAAGCACCTCATACAACCCTACATCTAATAATCTGAACTATCCCTTTACTAAGAATAGTGCATTCAAAGTAACTCTACTCAAAGCAACTCTATACTGGCTGTAAAAATGTGGTGATGCAAACGTTTGAGGCTGTGAAGGCAATTTGCAGTAAGCTTCGTAATTCAACCCAGGAGTCTGAGTGAACACAAACACAGATGCACAACTTATACCTATGATACCTTAAATAAACAAAAATAAAATTGGTGCAAACAACCCACCTTGGCATCATCCACACATTCATTCCACTTCTAAACAGCATACATGGCGATCGATCAAACCAGACTACTTTATCTGAGAATCTGCCACACTTGTATTCTCTCTAGAACCTCATCTTTTCCACCCAACTCACTGATTTTCTCATTATCAACTAATCTGAGTTCAATAGTTGAACTCGACAGAACTTGACAATTGCTTAATTACTATTAGGTTCTCTTCATCCCTCCGAGCAAATACTGATTTATACTTTCATTAGAAAGCATTAGATATCTCATCCTTCCTTCCCTCCTTCCTGCACATTTTCTTACCTCTTTCCTGTCCCTGTCCCCTGTGTGTTTGTGCGTAATTGACTATGTGTGTATGTGTGCATGCGTTTTACATTTTTCATATTATTCTATAATGTGCATATAGTGATGTGTCAGCGACAAATGTACTGCTGAAGGGCATTAGTCATCATCTCCTGGAAGCCACAGATAAATGCTGCCAAGAAGATAATCACACTGTTGTTTCTGAGGCTACACACACATGGATAACACAAACACTTAATCACACGTACTACACATATGGTGGCACATACAGGCGTGTTTGGAGGTTTTACACACCACCAGAAAGTCCTTAATCTAATCCCAAGTTACTCCAATAAATAACTGAAATTGTGAAACTGTTCACATAGCAACTCTTAATATGGCTCCACGTACTGCATACTTTCACCTCTGCTTTCCCTTCATACGCTTACACTGACGGAAGTACTTCTATCGTGGGATCTCTAACACAACTTTCATTTCTGAATCTCACAGTAGCAAATTACATACCCAGGATTCCTCCTTCTGTGATTCTGTGGCCACTTTCTGAGCACAGACTACATGAAAGTCATGAAAAAACTGGAGAAAATACAACTTGTAGAAACATGCAACTTGTAAAAACGAAAATGTAGATGCTTATTCTTGCATGCCCCCTCTTTTTTCCCCTTTTTCTTTTTCCTCACTCTGTCTCTCTCTCTAGTCATTGTTACCTAGGGAGCTGTTTTGCTGAATAACTATTTCCACATTAACATATTCTATTGCCCGCTTACCTGCTTTGTTATGCAGGAGCCAAGCACTGGTATTAAATATTAAACTTAAGTGCCAAGGAGAGAAGATATGTCACATTTCTAAGTGTAAATACGGCTGGAAAAAATCTTTACACGAGCAGTATTTTATGCATCTCCAATATATATTAATATTAGAGCAGAATAAAGGGCAGTTAGAAGAGGTGTGAGTGAAAGCAGAGCGTGAAATCACCTTCATAAATCATACTGTTTACCATTGATGACATATCTCATTCATCAGTCTGAAACCATCAGTTGATGTAAAATATGTCTGGACCTGATGATGAAGCTGCCGATGTCTGAGGCAACAATAACCTTGTGTGACGGAGTATGAGTGAGTGTGTAATGTGTTTGGACAGAGCAGTTGTCCCTGGTGGTTATGGTGGGTAGGCTGTTCTTTTCCAGACTGCAGCTTTGTTTGGGACAAAAGATACTAAAACTGACACTGATATGATACCACATAAAAAGACGTTTTTCTTTGTAAGGCCTTTTTAGAGCTGACAAACTTGCGCACAATATATTGATTTCACAAGGATGCTCAGTTTTCCTATGAAAGATATTTTACAAAGGCTTCTAAAACCAGCAGAATTTCCTTTCACAGAAGGAATGCGAGGACATACTGTCACTTTGTCAACTGTAGCGAAGGTTATACAGTAAACATTCTTTCACTCTACAGTACGCGCGAGAGTCGCTTTGCCATCTCCTCCAGCCTCTCTGTTGTCCTTGTGTCACAACACTGGTGAGAAATATGCTGGATTCGTGTCTCCCCACATTTTGTCGACAGCTCAGGACATCTGCTGTGACGGAACCACTAGCAGACGGATGGGTAGTGTAGCACGTAATGACAAACCTTCAAGCCTTCTGTGAAGTCACATGATCATAATACTTAATAAAACTCAATTTGTCTGATGACAGGAGATGATGCTGAGTTACTGTCACTGACACATGGTCTTATGACTGTTATTGGTTTTCCTCAGTTGTGACTGAACAACAGCTTGGCAAGACAACTGATGTTAGGCTTTGTCACTGTTTACTTTGAGTGTTGTCCTGAGCCAGACCCTTGAGACTACCGGTTATCACTCTTAGACACACAGAGACATTGGTCATTTGAGGATAGAAGGGCTTTCTTGTCACATGTGCAACATGACAGCAGGAAATCACAGCCTCAGTGTAGGAAAACAGAGAGGAAAGATTTGGAAACTACTTAGAAACGCAAAGGGGAGAATTCACAAAGAATGGATTGCGGCTATCTGCCCAGTCTCAAGGTCTGATTCACAACAGATATTGTGCTTATGATATTTCAGCACAAACAAGTCTGAAAAGTTTAGCAGCTGAGTGCAATTTGCCGTTGTTTTGCATCAGTATTATTTGTTCTTAAGGTGTACTGAAGTAGCATATCACATGGTTCAGAAACTCAAATGTTTCTGAACCATGCCTAAAATTATTTGACTCAAATGTCACAAAAATTTAGAAATGCAGTTGCAAGAAAAATACCTCCACTCAAATGTTTGAAAGAGAACTTATTGTAACTGTTCTAATTATGTGTTAACTCCCTCTGCTCTTTTCTTCATTTCTACCTGCGGGGTGTCTCTCATTTTTCTATGACTCACTCTTGAGTGTTTAGTCAGAGTGATTGTTATTTGGGATGCTTTAACTGTGGGCTCCTCCTCATGCGTCTCAGTGCAGGAGGGAGAGCTGTTTCCTCTCTCAGCTGGACTGTTACAGTGAGTAACCATCGTTTCCGTTTCTCACAGCAGTAGGTTTAATGTTGTTTTACAGTTTTATTCCCTCATATTGAATATCGGCTATTGTACTGTCTGTGCCATCTGTGTGTGTATGATGTAATGTGGTGCACTATTGCTTCACCTGGCTTCAATCACATTGTTGCAACGATCATTGTGCTGTTGTTAGCGCCAACTCTGTGAAGATGCAAATAATTTCACCCTAACTGCATATGCCTTTTGCGCCAAATGTATGCATAATATTTAAAGGTGAAATGTGTAACATTTAGGAGGCTCTTTTTGCAGAAATTTTTATATCATATTCATTTGTCATACAGGATGTGTATATTTTCAATGCCTGCAGTGTTAAATCCTTGTCTGGTTCCATCACTAGAATCTCCATGTTGATACTGACCTGTAGTCCATCTGCTGCATTTGAGGGATGTCGAACATCTTACTTTTCCAATCTTTCTTGAATATTTTCAGTCTGGCAGGGGGAAAAAGAGTGCGTGCATCTTGATCTTTTCATCATGAAGCGGTCTGCATACTATCTTGAATTTGGTGCATTCCTTCAGCACTTGTGTCGTGAAATCTTCATCAAATAAATCCTTTTGTTGTTCACCTGAATGTTTTTCTTTGCCTAAGCAGCCCGAAGCACTTTTTATTTTGAGTTGTAAATGCGTCCAAAATGAACTACAATCGACCTGGGACATCCGTCGTCTCCTGCCTTCTGCCCAGATGCCCGACCTGCATGTTCAGTGTTAAGTTCACCTCTTTTCAATTATTTTTATTCCTTCCACAAATTGAATCATATCATTTTTTTTCACAATTTTCATGCAAAGACTTGATCCTCAGGTTCTTCCTGCAGGCTTTGCTTTCATGATCTTCTCATTTTATTTCCCACTTGACTCTGCCAACACAGAGTTTGAATTAGCAGCTTACTGATAATTTATTTATGATCTTCATTGTCCGCAGCCCTTGATTCTGTTGGGTTATTTTTTTTTTTTTTCAATTCCCCAACCTCCTGGCATAGTTCATTTATTTCTAACTTGAGCATTCCAATGTTTACAGAAGTTCTCATCCTGAATCCTCTCATCTCTTTCAATAATAGAGCTATTTCTAAAATGCCTTACATGCTTTCACAAGTTGATTACTTTCTTCAGGTTGATTGTTTGAGCAGAATTTCTTCGCCATGTTTTTGAAATTCCTCTTTTTTTCCACCACTAGGTCCCAGAAGTTTCTCTTAGTGAAGTTGTTGATAAGGCTGTGAGGGTATGGATTTTTCTTACCATGGCAGGCTGGTCACAGTGTATTTTTGGGGTGTTTGTAAAATAAATCCAGAATGATCAATCCAACACTGAATGCCATCTGTGATTATTTATACATCTTTCTGTGTGGAAAACAGTTATTGTTTTTGTTGCACGTTGTTAGTCGTCCACTGGCAATCCCATGATGCCTTGGCTTAAGTCTGACAACCAATCAGCAGCTGTGTTCTTGACTGTGTTCTGTGACTGTGACTGGGCATGTGTGTGACAGGTCTAATCCCAAACTCAGTGAGCAATGACTGACCCTACAAAATAAAAATTACAAAAATGACGGTAATGAGCTCAACCCCACAGCACAGTCATGCATTTATCATCTCAGGCCTAGTTGTTGTATTTTGTTCTGGTAGCATATTCAAGTATGTTTGTGGTGTGGTGTGTCATGATGTCAGTCACAAGCAGGCTGGCAGCCATCTCACATATTGTATCCCATCTTATTTGTTATAAAATTTTTGGCTTTATAATTTATCAGATTATTCATTCAGTAAATAAGAGTGGTGGTCATGACTTCAACAACAAAATGTAATAAACTCCTGTTGGAAATACTGTATCACTGACTCTTCAGTAGTGATTTCCACAGTAATCACACAGTGCTGCGTTGCCTCGTGCAAAACATGGAGAGAATGTAAAAAAGGCAGAGCAAGAAAATGAAAATAAAACGTACATTGTAATGCCCCTAGTCCCCCATCTAATGACTATGTGGAATGTGGTTACTCCGGGGAGTCTTTCCAACCTTTACTCCTCGCTAAATAATAGCTCTAACGCCAGCTAGTTCCATCTCTGTAATCTAAATATAATTGGAGGGGGAGCACCACTTCCTTAGCAGGGAATATGAGTCTTTAAGGCTAGTATCTTCAAATTAAACCCTCTGCATATCTGATCAGCATCGCCTCAAATGCAGCTTGCACTCACAAGGCTGTGATAGTATCTGTGGGAGCCTGCTACTTTAGCCTGTTTGTGGATGGGCAAAGGCGTTTTACTTTCGCCTGCACTAATATGCATCTTGGTGAGTAGAATTACATTTGCAACTGATACCGAGAACTGAGATTTCTCTTTGCCTGCACAAAATGGAGATGTGTGCACTAGTTCCGCTCATTACACAATTTTCCTGCCATCATTTATTTTGTGTGTGTGTGGTTCTAGGATTGGATTTTCATTAAAAAGCTATATAGGTGTGACCCCCTAGTAGGGACCAGTTGTTGGAGAGAATATGGAGAACCAAAAGCAAATTATACACACACATTTTTATGTGCTCAGCATTATTGTCCTTTTGGGATGAGGTAGAGAAAACCTTAATGAACACTTTTGAGTTAAATGAACAACTGAAACCAGAATATTACTTGGGTATTAATCTGCTGAGGACAATAAAGACTACTGAGATGCATCTCCTCAACACACTGCATGTGACAGCCATGAAGCAGGTGACGAGGACGTGGAAACAACATAATTCACCTAAACTAAAATTATAGTCAACAACAATAGAACAAATTTTAGATGCAGAAAAGACATATAGAATTAGAGATGACATACAAAAAATGAATAAGATCTACCCTAAAGACAGACTTGGTGGAATATTTAATTTATTAATACAATGTAAGATTTGCAGTAGATTCCCCTCCCTTGTTTGTTTGTTTGTTTGTTGTTGTTGTTGTTTGTTTGTTTTGTTTTTAGTATTTTTATTGTTATTCTTTTGTGGTTGTTGGGTTGAGTTTGTGTAATTAAATCTTTGTCCTTTAATTTATCTAATTTATACAAAAAAATCTAAAATTTTGCAGTGATATCTGATATGGTTGATCTCTATGAGCCTGCGTGTTCCTTACGCTCTCAAGGGACTGGTCTTCTTATTGTCCCAAAGGTGAATAAGAAAAGCTTTGGTGAACGGGCTTTCTCTTTTCGTGCACCAAAGCTGTGGAACAGCCTTCCACAGGACATTAGATTGGCTTGTTCTGTTGATGTCTTCAAATCTAAACTGAAAACACACCTCTTCTCTGTTGTATATAACTCTTAACTTTGTATATAACTCTTAAAAATGTTTGTGTACTCTGTTTTATATATATATTTTCTTTTTTATTGTCATTGCTTTTATATTATTGTTTGCTTGTATTTCTTAGCTGTTTTTAACATCTGTAAAGCACTTTGATGAAAAGTACTCTATAAATAAAGTTGTTATTATTATAAAGTTATTAATGTACACAAAAGAAACAATTGTCTGGAACGATTCATTTTAATCATTCCAATAAAGTAATTAAAATAAAAAAGCTGTATATATTGAGGCACATGTAATCACTACTTGTTCAGGAATAATAGCATAGTCAAAAAAATGATTTAAAGCATTTTGTTTTTATCAGAATACAACAGCCGAACATTCCTAAATAACAAAATCCCACAAAATGGTTGTCATGCCGCCACAGATGTAAGCATGTAAAGCACTCGGTGTGTGAATTGCTCTGTGGCTCTTATGAAACCGGTGCTAAGATCTCCTGGCAGTGAGTAGCGGATCGTTGGAGCTCTAGATAAAGGCGAGCGGAACGCAATGGGCGAATACCAAATAGTTGTAACAGTGCAATCTGAGGTTAAGTGCAGCTCTATGACACCCACCTATAAAAAGCCCCTCTAAATCAGAACAGTGTGGCTGCTGCCATTTCATGAGGGGCCTCTTTGTTTTTTGCTACAAGTGCAGACACACATCATGTATGAAAAAAAAAAATAGAGCATCACATATTTGGGCATTTTTCACAATATTATCAAAAGAAGGGATTTTAAAAAGGCAATTGGATTTTCAACATTTTCAGCATTGCAGTGGTGGAATGTAACAAGTCAAAGAATATTTAGTCAAGTACAAATCTGAGGTATTTGTACTTAATTTGTCTTAAACTGTTTCGTCTCATGTCATTTATACTTCCACTCCACAACACTACAATTCAGAGGGAAATATTGTATTTTTTACTTTTCTACATTTGTCTGACATATTTACTTACTTTAAAAAAAGATTTTTGCATACAGAACATATGAAAATGTAGAAATAGAGCAATTTGTAAATTAAGTTGATTGACAATAAGTTAATTGGAAACTAATTTGATAATTGTTTGTCATTTTTCTTGCAAAAACATTTCATGGTTCCAGCTCACAAACGTGAAGATTTGCTGCCTTTCCTTTTAATTATCTTATTAATCTTTATTTACTTTTTAATAATCTGGTATTTTAGACTTCTGGACACAACAAGCATTGAGTACAAACATGAGTAATAATAATCTAATGAGATTCTATATAATAATAGTCAGTCACAGGGGACAATTTTCTGCGTTGAGCACTTTTAGTTTAATGTAGGACTTCTAATATTTTTACAGTGCAGTGTAAGTACTTCTATTCAGTAAAAGGACTGAATACTTCCTCCACTGCTGACTGTGGGTATTTTGAATAAACTACAACCATCCTTATTTCTTCATTGCAGGTAACAAAACACATGCATACAGGGCCCATCAAAACAAGGCACAACAAGGTCTTGCAATCAGCTTGACTCATCCCATCATGTACCTATCCACTTCAGCTACATTTTCCCGTAACCAGTTCTCTCCTCAGTCCAGATCAATGGCTGTCATGACTTTACACTGCTGTAAACACTGACATTTGTTGGCCCTTACTTCCTTTGCCATTTCCTCTGTGGAGCTCACCGACATAGCAGAAAGAGAGCAAGGAAAGAAGAAGAAAGAGATGGCCAAGGAGGGCAGGAGATGAGGTTATTAATCTTAAAAACAAATAAATCATTTCATTCTTACCTGGGTTCCAAGATGTCAGAAAGTTGCAGGAAAGACATGTAAAAGAAAAAAAGTTCTGTCAGGAGAACACGTATAAATACAGAAATACATTTAAAAATACATAAATGTGGTCAAAATGTATCCAGTGAAATTCAATTATAAATATAGGTATGCCTCTGTTTTGTTATATTTCTTTTCTCTGCTGAAAGTTGCATTGGCAGCTGAACACTGGCAACATGAATACTGCAAGAGATCAAGCCCTGTGTTTTAAGTTTTCTCTCTTTTCTCTTGTTGTTCCCTCTCTTGCACTTTCTTTCTCTTGCTCTAACATACACAGATACTCGCACGCACACAGAGAAGTAACTGGCCTCACACCTCTCAGACATTCTTCAACAGATAACACTCCGCAGAGGCTCTCCTCCAACAAAATATCTCCATGTCCCCTGGCACAAACAGCCATGCACCAAAACAGCATAAAGTACTGGTGTGAATAATTTATAATCTGTGATTGTAAAACTCCGGCATAGTGTATGTATTGTTACTTTCTATCATGACAGATTTTTGGGTCGCCCCATTAGCTGGCAGTGGACAGATTGTGATTTACATTGTGCAGCCATGCAGCACTATTCTCAAGCCTGGACAGAGGGCTAATGGAGGCACACACGCAGCTTTTATTAGCTGTGAAATCCAATGGCATCAAATATTAAACACTTCATTATGGAGCACTGCTTGTCTTGTTCCACAGAACAGCCACTTAAACCTACAACAGCCAGGAGAAAATAAAGTGAAAAGGAATATGCGATGACAGCAGTAATTACTGGAAATCTATTTTATAAGATGTGTTTGTCATGGGAAATTGCAGGGTGTGTGTGTGTGTTTGTGTATTGTATGTGCTGTATGAGTGTGCACATGCTTGCGTGCGTGCCAATTTTCGTGCTTGTACTCATCAGCGTGTCAGCCTGCAACAAGCATAATGTTGTTTGTTAATAATTAATCCTTATGTATCAAAACAACAATAGTTTTCTCAGTGGACAGAGCAGAGAGTGTGTTTAATAAAATGAAATGTTCCCATTACATCTGACATCATAGCCTGATAGCCTGACTTAGCAGCGTACGCCAAGCACAGCGGGCAGTGCTGGAGAGGGGTGACCAGACGAAAAGGGGAAAGAGAAGGAGTGAGCGAAAGAGAAGGAAAATAATGGACAGTGAGAGAATGAGACAGGGGATTGGAGAAGAACCAGACAGGCAGTCGTCAAGAGCGCATGAGTGACAGCTCCACCGATGACCTCTGAATGATTTATCCGTAGACATGCTTCTGTCTATCAGAGCATCAGAGGCCATTAATATCAGGGAATGCAGTGAGTTGGGACAGAGTGGAGCCTTGGCTCATCTGTCATTACTTAAAAGTTGACCCTCAGGACGGAGGTACTAAAGCGCTCCTTCTCCACCAAAGCCCTTCTGTCCTCTAAGAACAGTGGTTCGAGTCACAACCCCCCAGAATAATCAGGTTGGTGTTTGTGACCCCCCACCAAACATCTGTATTGCAGAAAGTCAGGATGATACTTCCAAAGCCTGGTGAGAGCTCTGGGTTTTGTTGGGAATGCCAGCACCTTACGTTTTTCATGAGCTGGAGTACTTTTTCTGAGAAGCCACTGCTCTGATGTCTTATGTGATGGCTATCAAAACTGGCTATAGCTGCTTAGTTAAGCACGATACTATAGCACAAAAGTACCAAAATGAAAAAGAGGGATGTTGTGTGTGTATGAAATCAGAACTCACATGCTCTGACTCTCACAAACACACTAAATAAAATCTATTCTAAGGCAATTTATAATACTGGTACAGATGATGTCATGTAAAAAACATTCTCTAGTCTAAAATACTGCTCTCATTTCCCATCATGCTTGCTCGACTGAGTGGTTTGTTCAGTTGGTTATTTTATGTTACGAAATGCGAATGCTATTTTTTATTTGTGTCTGTTTGGGACATGGTGCTTTGTGTTGGTAAATGTCATTTTTGTGTTGGTTAATAGTTTAAATTGCTGTCATATTTCTTTTGGCCACTTTTGAGGACTTGCCCCTTACGCTGAATGTCATTAAGGGGCTGACATCTGTGAAAGGTGCTTGCCACAACACTTAATTTTATTCTCCACAAGTATCGGGCAGCCACCGGAAATGAACTTGCTACCTCCTTGGGGGTCCTGACACCCAGGTTGAGAACCACTACTCTAGTATGCAGACATTCCTCCGAGGAACAGTTACTCAGAGTGAAAGGTCTCTCCTAATTTTCGCAGCTTTTCATAAAAATGATCAAACCTTTGCAGCATGGAACCTAAGTCAATTGTAATCTGGTCCACTTTGACCGTTGTATCCAAAGCCCGAAGAGCTGTATTTGACTTTAAAACCAAAGGCGCTCACTCTGGCTCCCAAGTGTGATTGATATTCATAGAGGTCAGTTCTTATTTGTCTGCTGCAGCAGGGGTTAAAGCCCACTTCTGAAAAAAGGCTACAAAGAAACACAAAGAGTTTTAACTTTGCTCGTAGTGAGCGGGAGCTGCCGTGCAATTACCGTTGTTGTTTTATTCATTAATGTACTTTATTTTATTGAAAATTATTTTACTTCAGTAAGCGCTTTGGCCTTTAGGCCCAGTGAACTGCAGCAAGCTGTGCCAAGATTGAGATCGCAACCCCAGCAGCTTTGGAACAGATCGCTGAAAGCCCACTTTTCTGTAAATGTACAAAAGAAGAAAAGCGAGAAAAATAGCACAGAGTGAGAGTTGTGCTGACATCTGTTTATGCCGGTCTCAGCTCTGAGAGAGAACACACCAACAGTTACGCTCATACATTTTCATCAACCAAATTCAGTGCTACCGGACCATTAAAACAGTAATAGGATAACAGCAATTAAGCCCTGGGCCATGGGGGAGACGGAACCACTAGAGATAAAAGTGATGAGCGGAGGCGAGAGTAGAGGTACATTTGAGGGGAAAAAAGAACGAGAGAGACAAATAAATGGGGAAAAACATTAAAGTAATAACAAAGTCTAAAGCATAATGTCATGTTGTCTTCGAAGCCTGAGTTTTAACCCATCCCTGCAGTGAAGGTGGGAGATTAAGGGGCAGCGGAAATGAAAGACAGGGATAAGCAGAAGGAGAAAGTGTTTAGGATTCAATTAGCCTTGCCTCTCCTCGTTAGACCGGGCCAGGCCTGACAGCTGGAGGGGAAGGCAGGGAGGCCGACAGGCGCATACATCCTCTCTTTACTGTGGCAGGTGACATGTCAGCCACTCGCAGCATTATCAGGTGGGGGGCTGTAAACAACATCTACGGAGGCTTGTTTACAACTATCAGCATTGCTGATTGAATTACTCTCTGACAAAATGAATGCGTCTCTCTCCATCTGAATATAAGTGCTGACAGATCTGAGACATATCATATCAACCAGCACAGTCACATAAAAGTTATCTCACTGCACAGCATGTCAAATTATTTGTGTGAAACTTCTCTCAAGTCATGGTGTTGAATCATAAGATCAAACCAAAATGTCAGATCTCAAAGTTGTTTTTCCTCCATCTCCAGCTGAATCGAAATGTTACATTCCTTTAGGGAGCCGAAACTTTCATCACCTGAGCTCTGTTAAGATGTGGACATGAGGAAAAAGACCTTAATCATTGATGCCAAAAGTAGGCCAGAGCACACTCTCACAGTTAATGGGAACATGAACTATGGACAATGAGGCCTGACCCGGGGAGGCAGTGGATTATGATTGTGTACCTCGATGAATAATTTGGACAGAGCCAATAATGAAGTCATAAACAGGATCTATCCCCTGCCCTCAGATCCGTTAGGAGCAGGCAGAGATGGGAACCATTGATTTTCTCCATGGCCCTGGATGTTCTGTGGATCTTGTCTGCAGACTGCCAACTATGTGCATCAATACAGACGTGCCTTGCTTAGCCAATGGCACCCTTCAAAAGGCGGAAGGGGGAGGTGGGAGGAGGGAGCCTGTTTTTGTCCAGGGGTCATCTTATACGTTACTTGCCCCGGTTTGCAGTCGATGAGAAACTCTGTCTTCAAGCTGATAAGGACAAATGTGTGTTTGAGAATAGTGAGAAACACTGACAGAGATAACATGTTCTGAAGCCAATGTGAGACTTGATAGGGAACATTTTTATCTGTGTCAGGCCAATGATCAAGATGTTGGCCTCATCTATTGTGAAGAAGTAAACAAAAACACTTTTTATAGATGCAGACAATTCTAACTAACTTTAAAGGTGCAATATACAACATAAGGCCACACTAGATGTCAGCAAACAACTATTTGCTATGTGAAGATATGAGGAGAATGAAGATACACCCCCTCTGTGTGTGTTGTTTATTTGTTTTGACATCTGGTCGTGCATTTTAGTGCATGTGACTCCCTCTCTGTCCTCCCTGCATCCACTTTCAACATGGAGGTCACAATTTTTTTCGTATTACAGCCAAAAAGTTAGAACTGCAACTAACAATTATTTTCATTGTCGATTAATCTCTTGATTATTTTCTTGATTAATCAATTAATAATTGTTTGTATTAAAATGAGTTGACGTCCTTAAATGTCTTGTTTTGTCCACAATACAAAAATATTCAGTTTACTGTCATAGAGGAGTAAAGAAAAGAGAAAATTTTTGCACTTAAGAAGCAGGAATCAGAGAATTTTGACTTTTTTCTTAAAAAAGATGATTAATTAATTGTCAAAATAGTTGACAATCTTAATCTAATAGTTGACAACTAATCCAGCAATGATTGCTCCTCTACAAACAGTACACTAAAAGATGTTTCTATAAACATTTGAGGCAAGAAATATTGCCTAATGTTTGATAAATGTTTGACAGTTTGATCTTGGCTTTCGTGAGCAGTGTGTGTATAGATGCCACTTTATTTATTTATTTTTTTTTTTACCAACTGTGTTCAATAAAAGAAGCATGCATTTGTTTTGGTCAGAGATGCTGCTGGTGGTATCTAGTTGCATATCTATTCGTTATTGCACCTTCAACTTGTCCCTCCCAGAAGCTGTGATGTTGCAATTGCAACAATAAACGCAAATAAATCGTCACAAGTTGTGAAAAGAGCACAGGGTTTGTCATTGTGCTAAAAATTATAAATGCTCTGGGCGGACGTTTAGCTCAGTGGGTAGAGCGTCCGACCCATGTATGGAGGCTGTAGTCCTCTGCAGCGGCCGCTGGTTCGACTCCCGCCTTCGGCCCTTTGCTGCGTGTCATCCCCTCTCTCTCTGCCCCCCTTTCCTGTCTACTCTTCAGCTGTCACTGTCAATAAAAGGCACAAATGGCCAAAAAAATAACTTTAAAAAAATCATTATAAATGCTCTGCACTTTTGTATTTTAGAATTTTGAGTTTGAGCTCCAAAAAGATTTTGTTCCTTATGGGAATATCAATTGCACAATTTAATTTGCAAATAAAGCATATTTTGTTAGATTTTTTGTAATCCTGAGCCTTTTTGGCAAGGTTTCTTTGAACAGAGTGTGTTTTTTTTCTCCCTGGAACAAGTTATCTTGATTTTTAATGAATTATACAAAAAAAGAAAAAAAAACAATATGTAAGTGCATCACTTTAAAAAAGGCAGTGAATGCAGGCACTTTCTACTGTTTCTAATGTTTCCATTGGTTGTTGTGGACACAGGTCTGCATACTGGTACTTCTTTTATCAGCAGGGCTGTAACTAACTTTTATTACCTATTATTTACTTTGATTTTCATTAGCGATTGATCTGTCAATCATTTTCTCAATTAACCAATTAGTTGTTTGGTTCATAAAACCTCAGAAAATTGTTTAAAAAAATGTTGATCTTGTTGAGGCCCAAGGTGATGTTTTCAAATGTCTTGTTTTACCAAAATCCAAAGATTATCTTCACATTTGAGAAGCTGAAATCAGAGAATTTAGACTTTTTTTTATTAGAAAATGACAATTAAATGATTAATTGATTATCAAGATAATTGGCAATTAATCTAATAGTTGTCAACAAATTGATTAATCGTTGCTGCTCTAATTGTTAGTATTCTATTAATGTGTATGGCTAAAGGCAGGTTGGTGTGTGTGTGTGTGTGTGTGTGTGTGTGTGTGTGTGTGCGGATGACTTCAGTGTCTCCTGCTGTGCCAGTGAGAGAGTGGACATCTTCCATTAGATCTCTAATAAAGCTCAACCAGGTAAGAACATGCTGCCAAATCAACCCTGTCACTACACACATCACCGACACTGTTTATGTTTTCAATTAGGCTCCTCACTCGCCCAATGCTTTGTGTGTGTTTGTGTGTGCGTGTGTGTCTGAACCAATCACTTGTACAGGTCGCGGTGCACAGCACTCAGCGGGTAATCATGGGACTGTCAGTGACGTGCCATCTCTGATGGGCATCCACCATTAATATTTATGATGCTCTGAATCAGCCCCACACTGAGCTCTGTGACAGCAATCACCCCAGTTTTTTAATATCCCCATCCAGATCAATTCTGATTAGCATTTCAAGCGCTTGGTGGAGCCACGCAGTCTGCTGAACTTCTCCTTGTTCTCAGTGACAGAGAGAGCGAGGCAGAAGAGCAAAACACAGCTGACACCAAGTTAAACCTGAAATGAAATGTTTGCCATCCAACAACCAAAGCGGAGAGAAGCTGATGTCTTGCTCTTGAATGAAAAAAAAAAATCGAGGTGGCGGTGCATGGATTTAGAATATGAATAAAGAACTCCAGCAAACAATAAACAATTATTCCGGTGGAGCAGTCACATGGAGTCACAGGAGAAGCAGGAGACCCAGATGTAAAGCCATGACAAAAGTACCTGGGTAGGAATTTGCATGACTTTATTGTTGATATGGGAAGTGACATTTTCTGGCATTAGAGGTAGAGCTTTGGAGACTCCTGTGAGCTCCGTCTCTCCTCTACCACTGTGGTGGTGCCATTTTATAAACCTTTGTGTGGACTGAGCTCCTTTTGTCTTCTCCGAAAGACAAACCAATCTGCTTATCTCGAAATCCAGAGGGAGCGAAGGCGTTTGTTTCTGCAGATCGAAATAATACGCAGGAGAGGATAGTAACCTTCTGAACAGCTGAATGGGTGGGAGGAGGCGGATTGTGTGTCAATGTGTGTGTATCTGTGTGTGTCCCTGCATCTGTGTTGGCGAGTGTGTTTATGTGTAAGAGAAAGCCTCTGCTGGCCTTGAGGCGCCCCCACAGATGTTTATTTGTAGTGACAGCAAGGTTTGTTCTCTCTGTGTTCCTATTTATCACACTGAGCTGATTGTATGGCTGTGGCCAGATCCCACCGAGAGGACACAATCACCGCCACGACAGATATGCATGAGTAAGCAATACAGCTCTATGAATTCACAGACATAATCTATCGGCTTGGATCAGCAGTCCTCACTGAGAAAAATGAACATAAGCAAAGAGGGGCAGCAGACCATGGGCTGAATATGGAATGTTAATTTGTCCCTTTTGTGATGTTTTATTTATGAGGGATACACTGAAAGGTTTCAGGTAAATCTTAACAGATCATAGACATTCCTAAAACTCCAAGCGCAGAAAGTCATCTGGAACAAAAAAAAACAACAAACAAATGATAGCTGATGTTCTGAGAGAAAGGTATGGGGGGAAAATAGGCAGGAAGGAGTGGGTAGGAGCGACTCCTTTGGGGAACAAAATGCTCTTTGCGGCTTTAGTGAAAATAATGACTCACCAAATGGAGCACTTTAAGGAAATTCACACTCAACTCTCTTGGCTCTCTTCCTATTCCATTCTCTCTCTTCTCTGCTTCCCTCCCGCTCCTCGCTTCACTGTTACATTGTCTTTTTGCCTCCCATGAGGGATATCACAAGGCTCCCAAAAAGCACACAGAGGCACTCTCATCGCTTCCATTCTTGTGTCTGCTAACACACCCATACACACACATGCGTGCACTGCCATACAGACATACAGGTAGGTGGCATAGACCTGCAAATCCCCAGTGTGAATCTTGACCTTTTCACATGAGTCATGTTTCCCATAAATATCTTCTTTTGTGTGCTTGCTTTTCAATGTGTCTATATGTGTGCTTGTCTATCGTGTGTGTCTGTGTGTATGTGTGTGTCTCTATCTCTCTGTGTTTCGCTGCAGAGTTGACCTTTCCATCCCTGCTTTGTCCCAGATTAGAACTGACACCGCCCTCTGCTACAGACCAAACTGATACACATACTGACACCAACACACACAGCAAAACACACACACACACACACACACACACACACTTACAGGATAAACACACATGCATGCAGACACATTCAGACATGCACTGTTGACAGATGAAAACCTTGCATCTCCAAATGTCACCTGTTAAGGACCTCCTTTAAAGCTTGATTAAAAATGCCCTTTGAAATGTTTTAATGCTTCCTAAAAAGGTAATTTTCTCAAATCACAGAAAAACCTGTAATCATTCTACTTCACCAACAGGATTAAAATCTAGTCATGCTTGTAGCTCTATGAGGCTGTACTTCAAGCTAAATGCTAACATCAGCATGCTAACAATTATGTACAATGCAATCTATGTACAATCTTTTTGTCGATAACCGATGTGTTGATATTTCCCCCCTTATTTCGGCCCGATGCCGATACTGATATAGGCACATATTTTTCCACCTTATTGCAGAGAACATCATGTCTCTCCTGTGGTGGAATAAACACATTATTATGCCATCCAGTCTTTTTTAGAATCTTCACATTCACTGGGCAAAATACAGAAAACTACTGCTGACAGTTTTTTTTAACTGGTGCCAGTTTTTCTTTGTTCTTCACAAATTCGTCCTATTTATCAGGATGATGGCTTGTAAGATGGGCAATTAAATATCTAGTGTTGAAGCAATGCAATTTGCCTCAATCTTGCATGATCGACTGTGAGCAATCATTGCAAATAGCAACTTAGCTATTTGCTTTAAAAACTTCCACACTGCAGACATACTCACATCTCATGTGTTTAATTAAAGTGTCATCTTATTGGCCTGTCATACTGGAAGAAATGTTCATTTCAGACCAATAATATATTTACTTATAAAGCCTTTATTGGACAATACTGCTGATGTGATAATATTATTGTGCATCCCTACTAATAAGGGATAACATACTTCAGCATGTATTTGCTCATTAGCAATAAACACAATACGCAGCTGAGGCTGATGGCAGGCATTTTGTCATAAACCAAAGTGCCTTACTGCCATTATCAGGTACTGGGGAAGTACTTAAAGGACCAGTGTGTTCTACACCTGTGTAGGATTTTGTGGCAAACTCATCTCATCTTCCTCTTCCAAGCATATAGGAGAACCTACAATGGCCGCGATACTTGTGAAAACACTCTCAAGGCAGTGCCTGGATTGTCTTTCTGAAGAAAGATGGCAGTTCAACTTGGCGGACCATGTGGAAGAAGAGCCCCGCCCTCTGTAGATATAAAAGGCTCATGCTAAGGTAACGAAAACACAACACTTCTTTTTTTCAGGTGCTTATACAATAATGAAAACATATGAACCATATTCATATTCAGCCAAATATAATTTAATGGCAAAGAGTTGAATAGTTATTGAGCGATTTCAC
>JAJHUR010111838.1:0-22032 GCA_027495735.1 Lutjanus campechanus | reverse complement strand
AAAAAAGACAATTTAAAAAAAAAAAAAAAAAAAAAAAAACCAAGACGGAACAGCCCACTGACATACAGTAATATTCTTTTCACTGAAGCACTTCCAGCTTAAAGTACCACATTAACGCGAAGTATTAAGTCAAGTCTATTTTATTGTCCTTGTTTTGTTGTTGAGCAGATGATGCATAGCAGAACATCACAGCCCAGGTAGACTGACATCATTGAGTCAGTCTGCTCACTTCAAAAGTCTTCTCTACTTCTCTACATTTTAAAGGACCAGTGTGAAGGATTTAGTTGCATATAGCGTTGAGCTTACAGATTGGTTGATTAGCTGACTCATTGATCCTCTGACTGAAGTTTGTGACAGGTAGAATCTATGGCTCCGACCATGGCTCTGACATGTCAATAATCCATGGAGCTGTCCATGGTGCTGAAGTGGTAGAGGGATTTAGTTGCACTTTTTTCTCTCTCACCCAATCTCATCTTTGATCTATAATATTATCTAAACTATGTACTATAAATACTCAATTCCATACTATTTTGTGATCATTTTTATTGCTATTCGAACATAATTATGTATGACGGTGTAAGAAGTTGATAAATCACAAAAAAAAAGCAAATGTAAAGATGTAAAGTAAAAGTAATCACAAATGTTTATGCATTAATCAGTATGAAATTGGCAAAAAGAACAACAACAACCAAAACCTTGGGGACATGTAGAACAGTTGTGTTAAACATTAATTAAAGTGATAACTTGTTTCCAGTGTGATATATTTTCTGTTTTTGCTTGTCTGTTGGCAGATCAGTGTTCCATATAAGGATGTGTGCAATTAGTTGACTACACGATTAAACGTCTGCATTAGAAATACTAGTTGGTTAAACTATTTATCAATGTTTTATTTATACACAATGCCAATTAACTATTGCCTGTAAGGTGTTATGCAGCCGCCCACCACTAGTCGGGGCTGCGACCCATCAGACGGCAGCTCCTCTCATCCAGTGCGTACGCCACGATGGCCCACACAACCCTAGATGTTGTTATCAGCAAAGTGGGACAGATGACAGCTCGTAAAACCAGCACAGTTTAGCAGCGTTTTTATATAGAAAATGGAAAGAAGGTTGTATGTAGGCTGTGACAGAATAAACTGATATGTAACCACTCGACTGGAGCAACATGTGACCACATTCAGCACAGACACAAATATTAACCTGCAAGCAGAGCAGCTGCTGCTGCTGCTGCTAGCACTGCTAACGTTAACCACACTGTGTAGCAGGCTGACAGCTGACACAATCTCTGGGTAAACAATGTCGTTTGCCCGCAAACGATTGTATTCACAATAGGTAGGTTGTGATCATTTTCGGTCGTTGTGACGTTGTGATCATTTTCGGTCTGAAAAGGTGAAACATTTACTGCATGGCGCAAAGTGTCACACATTTCACTGCCATTTAAAATACAATTTGGCAATTGTAGACTGTGATGGCTCTTAATAACACAGTATTTTTTGGACAGTGTTTAACATGATCAGTTAATAAATTATGCTTAAGCTTAACTGCTTTCTGAGTGTTTTCTTACTGGTAGACTCGTTGACTAGTCTAAACTAAATTTTGCATTTAATCATCAGGGAAATTAGTCACCAGGAACATTCCTAGTTTCATACTGTCTGTGAAGACAAGAAGCTGTCTTTGTATATTCACAGAATGTGGAGCTTTCAATCCACAAGGTCTTTTTGCAGGTGTAAGGAAAACCAGCCAGAGATGTCTCTGCTTAACACAAAGTTCCAAGTTGGAGCTGTCATTATGTAGCAGGACTTATCGTAAATAAGGAATCGTTCAGGACAATCTGCTCCGTAGCATCTCTGGACACTCCCACACCATATGAAAAAATGTAGCCAGTGCTTTCTGATTGCAGAAGCTGCAGTTTTATTTAATGAAATGTGCAGGGAGTGAAATATGTTCTCTGTATGAAATTAAAATGAATAACTTGATAGCTGCGCTTCCAAGAAGATAGCTGCATGTTCTGCCAGATTATGTTCCAATTTAGATTGGAGCTATTTGAGGAGCGGTCCGCCTTCCATGGTCTGTCAATAGATAGGGGCTTACAGGAGCCCTTATGTAAGATATACTGTTGAGTCTATACTACATTCTATCCTGTAGAGTAGAGTCACCTTCATGATCAAAGTGAGGATCATAGAAACAGATCAGTCCATCCCCAAAGTTAAAAATTAACAAATCTACAACTGCTTACCTTCATTTCTTATTTGTGAACCTGAAATGTTTTTCTCGATGGCCTCAGACGACTGCCAGTTAACTCCTTCAGCGCTGTTGTATAAGCAGAGTTAAATCTGAGTTCAACACTGTATTATTCTCTGAGTGAATGCTTTGAGAAATTCATAAATAAATCTTAATTTTTCATCACAGCGCTCTCCTCAGAGGGAGGCACGTAAACTCAAACAACATATTTAAAGCAGAGAACACAAATAACGTGGCCTTGCTGTCTTCTTGTGAAGCCTGAGCTCTTATAAACCAGCGGAGCGAATGAAACTGTTTGTCCCAAAAGCAAGAATGCAGGTCAGACCCAGCTCAGACTGCTGGGAGATTATTCCCATCTTTCTTCTAGGACACATGGTGATGCACGCTGGATCATATTAATGATGTTTCTCCTTTACTCCTGCCATCTAATTGCCCCAACTTTGTGTTTGGCCCAGAAATCACTGATATGAATAGCATTATACTGGAATCACATACATATTTACAATGTAGGACGGCTTCACTTGAATTTTAAGCTGCACTGCGGCAAACTTTGCCAAAGTCCTCGAGTCTCTGCAGTGAAGTTACTCTGCTCTTCTGTTTGTTGTCTCCTCTGAGTTGGTTTTGGATTCTTTTGGCAGTGCAGAGAGGAATGTGCTCAAAGCTGCTGTCCTCTTTGTCTTCTGTGCGTCATCTGTCCTCCACAGAAAGACAAGCACACTGTCACACTCTCCATATTGGAAGCATCCCTCTCGGTTTGTCACTTTCTTGGTTTACAGAGTCTCACGCGGATGATTGAGGGCTAATTGAGTCCCGGTTGAATCCCCGCTTGGCCTTTTACCCAAGTGACAAAGTGACTTTGTGGGAGGCTTTCCTAAACCCTCACTGAGTCTCTCTCATGCTCACACACACAGACACATGTATCTAATCTATATGCAAGCAGAGCGGAGCTGCAGGCTGTTTGTGAAGAGGTTATTCAACCCCATAGGGAGTCTATAGGGATAAGAATAACCCTTACCATGGCTAAATGTCACTCTAAGTGGTCTATCTATGTGTGTGTGTCAAATAACTTCATTTGCTGGATGCTTTTAGATGAAAGAGCCAGGGGCCACAGCTGCTTCCCCTCTGGTCCTTCAGGAACACTCTGGGGTGCCTCTGGCTGCTTTTAATAAACACTCTCCATTCAGCTACACCGCCGATACACACACAAATACACACATACACAGTGGAATAGTGGCTGCCATCACACCACCGATACGCACACACACACACACACACACACACACACACACTGCACTGCACAAGTGTAGGGATTATTATTTCCACCCTGTAAACCCTGCCCAAATTCACTTTCTTTACATTGAAGTATTTATTAGCCCCTCCTATATTTACATATATAATATATGTAATTTTATATTTGATATGTCTGGAATGATATTTCTTTAATTGCAGTAGTTTTAAAAAAAAAAAATTAAGTTATTTTTTGCCTTTATTGACAGGACAGGCTAGAGAGTAGACAGGAAACAGGGCAGAGAGAGAGGGGATGACATGCAGCAAAGGGCCGCAGGTGGGAGTCAAACCTGTGGCCGCTGCAGAGGACTAACATGGGTCGGACGCTCTACCAATTGAGCTAAACGTCCACCGTAGTTTTAATTTTTGAAATTAAAGCAAATATTTGCTTTTGGAAAATCTGCCACATTTCACTTGGTTTGGTTCTTTTTTTTCCAAATAAGAACCTTTTTATTTGGCAAAAAATATTTTTAAAAATCAGAGTAATCCAAATTGGTTAGTAGCATACAACTATAATAGCAAAGGAAGGTTAATAAGACAGTTATTAGTGAGTGTTTTACAACATCCAAGTCTTTATAATGAGAGCATGTTGCATGTGTTAAAATGTATGTAAATATTTCGATTTACACTAAATTTATCTTAAGATGACAGTTCAATCTTTTAACACGTTACTTAACAGTATATTTGTGATTGTGGTCAAATATTGCAGATTGCATCATGAAATTGAATAAAATAGTGACTGAAGGTTTTTTAAAGGATAAATACTTATTAATTTTCAACATGATTTTACTATAAAATAAGGTACAAAATATTAAGTAATTATAGGTTGTTTCAATACAGAAAATATTCATATTAAAATATTAGTGACAATATAACTGTCATTCTTAAAGAAAATTTGCAAAGATTTTCCTGCCAAAACTGTGCAGCCATGTTGGATTTTGCACTCACAGGTTTTTGAGAAAAATATTGATCATATTGATGTTGTAGAGGTCTCACAAACTCATTTATCAATTATGAAACAAATGGTGTTATAGGGTTCAGATTTTATTTCTAGAAAGGGGTGTGTTCACTCATGCATCCAATGCATCTGGCTTTAATTTGTAAAATGCGAGTGCATCAATGTCGACGGCCTGAATCGGTGAAGAGCTGCATGTGAATTGGTAAAAAAAAAAAACATGCAGCACTAGTGTATGGATAAATCTCAATAGGAGGTGCATATGCTTCATTTTTGGCACCGATAAAGTGCTGCTGTAAATTTCCTCTGTTTTCTCTCTCCTCCTGCCTCTTCCTGCACCGCTCTCGATGGACGCCTGCTGCCTCGCTCGCACAAAACAAGCGCTCGCCCCTGCCCCTCCTGTCTCTCCTCTTCATTCCCTCAAAACGGACAGTGAAAGAACTGACATCACACCACCAAACTTTCATAACGTGCAGGTGTGGAATAAGTTTGGGGTTTATCAGGAAGGTGAGAAACAAAACAAGTTGGACAGCAGTGTACAGAGTAGGGGTGTGCCAATACATCGATTATTAGATGCATCGCGATGTGACACGTGACGATCAATAACGATTAACAAATGTTCGATGATGTGTAATGTATAATGATCTAATGTATGTATATAGAACAGTACTGTATAAGTTTGAAGTTTTTAAAAGAAGTCTTATTTCTAAAAGCACTTAATGTATTACACCTTATGTAATAAGAGCAGCTTTTTGTTGTGGGAAATGTGTTGGATCGTTTTGTCTGATATTAATAAAAGATAATGGAGGTAAATTTGTTTGTTTATTTAATGGATGCTGACAAATATACCTTGTTTAAAAGAAATCCTGTATGGGGAAAAAGATGCATCGATAATCGTTATAATCGTAATAATCGTTATAATCGTAATAATCGTTATAATCATTTAATAATTGAATCGTAGCACCCTGAATTGTAATCGAATTGAATCGTGAGGTGCCTAAGATGGCACACCCCCCTAGTACAGAGCCATGAATCTCCCGACCCACAGAGGCATCATGTCACAGAGAGAGCAGGTAACATGTAGCATCACTGTTCCTCCACACACCACTTCCTCTACACGGCCAAATTCAATCAAATCCACAGCACTCTTCTTATGAAACAGAGCAGCTGATCCTCTTACTGCAAAAATGCATTTGAAACAGGTTTAAAGTTTGTTCACAGATTCTCATTTAGGCTACAGTATCTCATTTACACACAAGATTCCAAATAAGATGTTAACACCACTGTAATGTTACTGGATTTAGTAAAATTATCAGGATTTCTTAATGCAACTAAAAGTACCCTACAAATATAGCATTAATAGAATCAAAAAGTACAGATTCACACATTGCATCTTATCATATTGCATTGTGACAGGGCTGAATCATATCATAGCAAATTGTTAGTTATTTAAACATTTCTGAGATCATCATATCATCGAACATGTTTCAACATGTGTATCAAATTGCTCTCAGTCGCGGTGAGATGCACACCCCTTGTCACATCATGGTTATGCAGTGTATTTTTAAAATGTAGCAAAAAATAGTACAATGGTCCCTCCAGGAAGTTGCAATGTTGCGATCACAACAATTCACGCAAATTCAGCCAATCCCTGTGAATTCTGTGCGACCTTGCAATTTTGTCCAAACTTAGCAACTTTTCCGCAAATTTGATCAATCATTGGTCGCTTCCCCGTGAGTTCCACCAATCACAGCAGCCCCCCCCCAAACATCATACATGTACATCTCAATGAACCAACTCAGTGTTTTGTTTTATTATTCAACACTTTTTTGGATTCTGTTTTTTTCCATCTCTTCTGCTGAAAAGGACACATTATTGACATTTATCAACGCTCAGTGCACTTTTATAATTTTGTCTGTTTTGATTGAGTTTGAGCTCCAAAAGATTCTGTTTCTTTGTGGAATTATAATTATTATTATACTTTATGGAATTGTTCCTACAATTTCATTGCAGAAAATGCTTAAAAGTATTACAACATGCATTGCAACTTTTTAGAAAAGCTGCGATGAAATCAGGCATTTCAGGCTGCAACAATCCCCAAAAAAAGGCCTGGAGGAGGACTGGTATGAATAGGATAGTGAACTTTGAGTTAATAAATGACTATTAAGCGTGTTTTCTAATACAGCAACATATTTGCAAAAACTCAGAAATCATTGGTTTCTTGATGTCAGCCTCTAGTTTTTGATGGATTACCTGCATCAAGTAATCAGTATGTGACAAGTTTGGATAAGAATGTGTTGTTGTAAACAAACATTTCCTCATGATGTTAATAGAAAACAGAATGGAGGCAGCATTATGTTTCTTTAAAAAAATGTTTTTGCACATTAGCTGTATATAAAGATATTTTATGGAGACATGGTTGCATATTTATCTAACTGAAAGGTCATGTTGGTTCAGAAAATGAGACAGTGGGTGATCTCTCCAGAGGCGCTTCATGAATGAATGACACCTCATAAAGAAACACAGATACAAAGCTGCTTATATCCACACACACGTAGACACACTCATCTACATAAAAAGACACACAAACATTCAAACTCAGTACTTAGACTCTCACATAAAAATATACAGCAACCATAACAGTGTGTTGGCTCATACATCAAGTTATATTCCACACACACACAAACACAGAGGCACCAGAGAAAGTGAGAGTCTCCCCGTGTGTTTGTCTCCCACTTTCATCAGTCCAGCAGCGGAGGTGAGCTTAGTGTCACCCAGTGGGTGCGGAGACACTGTGTGATGGAGATGAATGAGGTGTGTTTTGTGAGCAGCAGGAGGAGAAAGCAGACTGAGTTGACTCTGGGTTTGATTCATTCTGTGACACGCAGTGAGGAAGTCTGTCTGTCTCCTCTGTTGATGCGTCCCCTGACAGCGTGCAGGACTGTCTGTTCTCTGGGCTCCAGAACCGCCCAAGGATTTCGCAAGCTACATTTATCTGTCATTTTACAGCTGCACTGAGCAGTGTGTTATGTGAAAGTATTCCTGTGTTGTCACTGTGAATCACACAATGAGGCAAGAGCAACATGTGTCTCAATTATTTTATTCCCCAACTAAGTCTGATCAACAGACATGGTATGAATCATGCCTAATTCGTGTAAAAGATTTGTGGGTCATTTCGGGGAGACAAAATATTAGCTATTTGTTTGTTAAGTACATGTATCTATCTTTGAACTGCAGTTATAGTATGGAATGAAACATACTTATTTTAACACAAACAATGACCTTTTCCTAAACCTAATCAAACGGCAACTGTTTCAGAATATTAACCATGTGATAAAGAAGCTTTCTGGCAGAAACATCACATACAGATGCTAAAGGGTACCTTGTGCATCACTATGAGACAATGGGGGGTGTGACAAAGCAGGGTCGGTAATTGCCAACCATGACCTGGGTGGAGAAGGCCCTCAGGAAACAGTGACCAAGACGTGATAGTAATACAAGAAACAAAACTGCATTCAGGAAGGAGGGAGCAAGATAAAGGAAACATGATCTTGTGATGTTTGAATGTAATTGCCTCAACATCATACATGAATACAGTAAATGTACTCAGTTACCTTCACCACTGGACTAGAGACAAACCAATATGGGATTTTTGAAGATAATACCTCTACTGATTTTAGATGGGAAAACATCACAGATTACCAATATAGTGGTCAATATAGTGAATTTTTGACCAGTTCTAAGTAGGGTTTTGCACCTATATGACTATACAAAGGTAGGGGGTAGGGGTAAAGTGGGGACAGTTCACCCGCAAATCAAACATACATATTTTTCCTCGGGCCTGTCATTCATCCACCTAGATTTTTTGTGTGAGTTGCAGAGTTTTGGAGATATCGGCCGTGGAGAAGCCTGTTTTCTCTCCAATATAATGGGAATAAACGGCACTCGGCTGGTCGTGTTCAAAGCACCAAAGCAATACATTCGAAAAATTCAGAACCTTTCGAAAAATCATGACCTGGTTACTAAAGATAATCCACAGACCTTGATGTGAGCAGTTTCATGTAGGAACTATTTTTGTTCTATTAGAAATAAAGTAGTTTTGGTAGATTCTACTGCAGAAAAAAGTAGTTCTTACATAAAATTGCTGACAACAATGGTCTGTGGATTACTTTGAGCAACCAGGTCATGATTTTCTTTTAATTTTTTTTTTTCTTTTTGGCACTTTGAGCACCACAGGACTAGTGTGATGTAGTCCCATTTTATTGGAGAGAAAGCAGAAATCTCTTACTGTCCCTTTAAGCAAATAACTTCATTTAAGAATATTTAACATATACATTGTCAAGCAATTGGACAAATGAAGGCTGAGAAAATAACAAAAAAAGAAATAAAATTAATACATAAAAAGTATCAGTCAGTTGCTGAATATTGTAATACTATCAGTCAATTAGGAGCAGGTTGTAAAAAAAAACATAGCTTCCCAGCATTTATCCCTGTCAGGGAGCTCCACTTGTTCTTATAAATGTTACATATTGTGTTAAATCTAAAGCACCCCAGGCATCATTTTCTGCATTATATGTTCTGTAAAAGTTTTCATATCCATGCATATCAGTAAACATATACTCTGATACTGATGTATCTGTAATAAGCCCATATCAGGCCCATACTGGGCTAATATATTATAGACTGATATATCAGTCAGGCTCAACACGAAACCAGTGAGCAGAGGAAAAAGGCAAATGACTGCATTCATGACGATTAATAACCTTAATACCACAGGGAATAAGTGATGCTTTGGATTTGGGCCCCTCAATCACTAAATCTGCCCCTGGTTTTTGGGGTTACTAGCATAGTGTACATGCTCATCACTAAAAAAAACAGTGACCAATAAACTAAAACAAAGAAACAATTACAGCAAAGTATATAAATATATGTTATTCACTGTTAGATCTGTCACTTAGAGAAAGTGCAGCAGAATTAAAACCATTAAAAACCTCTGGGCTGGACTTCATACTGCTCCCTGTCCTCTACTGTATATTGCATTTCTTTCTAAAGAGGTGCCAACATTTGATGGTCACCATATGAACCACAGTAGAAGCACACAACAAATAAACCTAACAGATGGGTGAGAGGGAGGGCTCCACGAGCCGAGCCAACCAAACTACTTCTGCTAAAACACTCAATGGGTCGTTGTGTCGCAGTGCCGGTCGCTAAGCGAGCTTCTCCTGTCCTCACAGCGTCCGGCGGTAAACACAACAGCGCGTAACCATGGTTTCTGGAAAAGGTGGCGGAGTGGCCAGATCAGGTGGGATGTGTTACAGGGAAAGTAATGGGGAGATGGAAATGGATCCAGGTGGAGCTCCCAGGTGTAAAGGCTACTGTAGCCCAGTCCTGTGTCACTAATGAAGTGCTCTGGATCCACTCCACACTCCTGCTCTGCTCCACGAGGCTTTCTGTGCCATTATATGAACGTAAACCACATTAATCATTTGCATCTATTACATACAAAATGTACTCTTGTATAACTTTATATATTTATTCAAACCCTGTAATAATGCTTTAAACACTTGCATTGATGTAATGATGTGAGATTTGGTAGTGTGGGATAAATTACTTTTACTTAAGAGAATATAACTCTTTTCATTCCATTTATGTAAAGGCAGTTGATCTTACATTGAAGTCACTTGAAAGCCCAGTGTGTCTCAGACAGACACTAAAGGGGACCTTGGCATCAGTTTTTTTCCTGTTGCTCCCCCTCTTCTGCTCCCATATCCTTTCACCTCACTGCTGTTCACCTGCAAATAATGAAATGAAATGAAAAAGAAAACAACCTTCACCGCAGCGAAGCACAAAGAGCTGGCTATTCACTACAGAATATCTAAGTTAGTCATTACTTGGAGAAAGCTTAAGAGATAAAAACAGGATATCTATGTTCCCATGGTCCTTACTTCACAAGGTCCTATGGTCCTTAGGATCCTACAGTATGTTCCCAGCATCCTAACTTCCAAAGGTCCTATCTTCACAGGGTCCCAACCTCCCGTGGTCCCATGTCCTCAGGGTCCTATGTTCCTAGAATCCTAACTTACAAAGGTACTATGTACCCAGGATCCCAACTTCCCAAGATACCCTGCTCCCAGTCTTAACTTCCTAAAGTCATACGTCCCCAGGGTCTTATGTTCCTAGCACCCTCACTCACAAAGGTCCCATATTGCTAGGGTTCTCTGTTCCTAACATCCTTACTTACAAAGGTCCTATGTTCCCAGGGTCCCAACCTCCCAAGGTTCTATGTTCCTAGCACCCTAAATTCCAAAGATCTTATGTTCCCAGCACCCCAACTTTGCAAGGTCCCCAGGGTCCTAAATTCCTAGGTTCCCAGGGTCTTAACTTCCTGAGGTCCTATGTTCCTAGCATTCTTATTTCCAAAGGTCCTGTGTGCCTAACTTATTAAAATCCTGTGCTCCCAGGGTGTTAATTTCCAAAGGTCTTACATCCTCACGGTGTTAACTTCCCAAGGTTCTATGTACCCAGGGTCCATGCTCCTGGCACCCTAACTTACATACTGTAGGTCCTCTGTTCCCAGGGCACTATATTCTATGCTAATCCCTAACCCCTAACTCTAATACGCTAACCTAACCCATTATGTGCTATATAGAGCTGGGCAGCAAAAGACTCTGGGAACAAAGGCATGACCCAGAGGAAAACAACCCTTTGCAGGATAAAGTTAAGGCTTGAGGCATTTCTTAATTTGGTGCTCACTTTATTTGAAATTTTGCTTATAACCACATACGGAGACATGCAACATATACAGTATCATGTTAGGATTGATAGTTTTTCTTGTGGTTTTGTGTACTGAAAGGTGAATTGTTTTGTTCCTAATGTTTAATCATATAGGTCTTGTAATTGTTGGATGGTCAAATATTTGGACAGACTGAATTAAAACTAACAGACTTTTAATATCATAAAGTTTAGTATCTATAGTTATCAATGGCCCTCACAGTTGGTGGCCCCAGGTAGTTGCCTATCTTGCTGAATGGTGAAGTCCATCCCTGCCCAACAATATAGAATGTGTGGTTTGAATCACAAGGGTTATTCAGGAGAAGGTTGACTTGATGGATGGTAAATTTTGAGTCCATGTAATCCCATATTACAGTGGTTTACACCAACCTTACACAGCCTCCATCCTAGCAACAAAATCATTCAGAGGCTGCTCCATCTGTCTGTGCACTCTATTTCTAATTCATCCCAGTTTATTTTCCTAAATTTTACTTTCTCAGAAGTAGAACTTTGGCGCTGACAAATTCAGGACAGCAATGATGAACTGAGGTACCCAGTTCTATTTAAGAAGAATCATTATGTGTGTTTAATGGAAAACTCCCTAAATATAGACTCCTCTGTAAAATATCTTTCAGTGGCTGCGTGAGGTTAGAAGACGTGTTGGGGATTTTGGTTCTGAACTGTTCCCAGGTGGCCAAAACATGAATTTTCTTCAAATTACTTTAATTAATTCATATCTTTGCTGGGGGAGTGTAATTACTCTGAGAAATACATGATGTACCTATGGGAAAAACTGATATTAATTTCCTTGTATGAAAGTCCTCCTGGCAGTTCTCCTCACCCTATGGGAATTATAGTAATTACATTTTAAATACATACTAAATGTTCTTCACCTGCCAGAAAAACCTGAGCTAATGCAAAGTAGAGCCTCTGTTTTTTTTTGTACTTATTTCATACATTCTTTCCAGCGGTTGTACTCTCCTAAAATAACCACAGGATCACTCAGACTGAGGCTGAACGCCGCCTGCTTGCTGTGCCTTCAATGATAATAATAAATATGATGAAAGAACGTAACATGCAGAGCTGTATGTGAAGGATATAGTGCATATATTTTTAGTGTGGTGGGCCTCACAGAGACCCTTGCCATAACCAACATTCTTTTGGGGGATTCTACTACTGGAAAAAGCCTTTAACCCTCATCCTACCAACATATTTAACATACAGGGACTACTGACTGGGGTCCCTGGGGACTCCAAGAATAAACTACTGTACGATACAACCATCATAGCAAAATGTTAAAGGGTAACATCTGTAATTTTCAGCTAAGAGCCTCATTGCAGTTTATCGCGGTTTAGGATGACATTTAGTTTTTTGATATTACAGAAACACGTTTTCCAACTGCATTTATGAAAACATTCTATCTTATCTTTGGATAGGAATTTAGCTATTACAAAAAGGTCCTAAATGAAGAATTTCTAGTTAGGAATCCTAATTTAGGATAGCATAGAGCCTGTCCTAAATTCAAAATAACTGTCAGAAATGGCAAAACTGTTGATAGGTCTTTATGGAAAAGACAGTGAAGATGGTGAACAACATGAATGCAAAATATGATGATTGAAAGGCTCCTCAGACCCTGTCATGATGCTTTAAATTTCCCAAACCAAGTATTAATGGGTATATATCGACTACCAAAGACGGTATTGAATTTGATCGACGTGTGCTGTCCGTTCAGATTTTCATCATGGATGAAGGGAAAAAGTTCCCTAAACATCCTAAAAAGGTGGTGTTTCCCCTTGTCCAATACACAGTTAATTTCTCTGATTCATCAAAGTTGAATGTGAACACCCATCTTTTCTTGTCCATTCACTAGCCAGTGAGAAGTGAAGAGACAACTGTTGTCATGGATACAGGCAGTCTTTTGTACATTTTAAACACAGATAGAGGCGTGACAGGACAAGCACTGAGTGAAGAATCAAGTTTACAGCTACAGTTAGGATTTCTTTACCTTGTGAGGCAGTTGGATTTGTGAGATCACACAAGAATCCATCTTGCCAGACTTCAAGTTATCTGTTTGTGTCCACACTGAAAGTGGTGCAGCCATACAGCATCCTAGGAGGGACCTCTGGGTGCTACAGGTGGTGGTTTTAGGTGCAAGAAGTGTTGCAAGAAGCGACTTGTCTCGAATAAACAATGGCAGCTTCTGATGAGGTTAGTGTAGATACTGTGATCAGTTATGTCAGAACTGGAGAGATTTTTTTTCATTGAAAGGAAGAGCAAAGAACAACACTGAAGGCTTTTCTCCATGGAAAAGATGTTTTTGTTCTTCTCCCACCCGGCTTCAGTAAGAATTTGATCTGGTTTGTTGAAATCAGCCCGTGCCACAGTTTCTAAGGATGACTTCTTGGTGAAGCCACTTAGGAGAAGAGCAAAAACAGCAGTGTCGTTCTTTGCTCTTCTTTCAATGAAGAAATACTCTCCAGGTCTGATATAACTGATGCTATCACAGTATCTATGCTAACCTCTTCAGGAGCCGCCATTGTTCGTTAGAGATTAGTCACTTTCATGGACACTTCTCGCTTTTGTCACACCTAAAACCACGCCCATAACTGCCAGCAGTCCCCCTGAGGAAGCTGATTGGCTTTTTTTTCAGCATCCCCTGCGGCCTTCACCTCCGCAGCCACCTTCCATTCAAAATACATGAGAAGACTGACGCTTTCACTGCAGAGCCTGATACTGTCTGAATGTGACCTGTGTGTGTGTGTGTGTGTGTGTGTGTGTGTGTGTGTGTGTGTGTGTGTGTGTGTGTGGTGATGGTGGTGGGGATGCTGGTCACTCTGCCAGACAAGACCAATTAGCTGCCTTCCACTTGACCCTCTTAAATCCTTGTGTCAGGGTGAGACCTCCTCCACAGCTCTGCGGGGCCCAGAGGCCACAGCTCCACAGCTCACAGCTGACAGCATATAGCCGCTCACACACAGCACACGTCTCAGACTGAGAGAGCAGAAAGTTTTGTCAACACAGACTTAGACATGCCCTGCCATAGGTATTTGGAATATTGTTGTAAAGTCTGCAAACCTAACTGACAAAAAAGAAACTTTTAAAATCATGACTATCTTAAAATGATGTAGACGTGATGATGCAGAAATATTTACAATCTGTTGATTCATTTTTCCAGTAACCTATAGACTTCACATTTACATGAACTGTCTGAAAGCTTCTGTTTTATTTAATGCTGCTGCTTAGAGACCATGCATGTACCTGGACTGCACTGCGATGACCGCAGTAACCTCATTACCACCACACCACGGTGTTCCATTACAGTGTTTTGGCCTGTGATGCTACTGAGAATACGGACTAAAGTCAACAGTGGAGTGTTACATAAATAGATTTGTCCTCACTGGTTTTATGCTCTGACTTAATTAGCCAGAGTTTAGCTTGTGTTGTGGCTCTGTTGCCTGCGTATTGCTTTTGGCCATATTGATATAATTATTGGAGTCTGATTACATAAGTTTGTGATGGTGCAGGTTCGCCTTTGTCCTCCATACGACACACTTTTTAAAACAAAGTTACTAAGTGCTTTACATGGTTAAAATGGGATTAAAAGTCCATTTCAGGACTGAGGCAAAGAAAATTAAAATAAAATAAATGCAAAATGCAAAAATAAGAAGGAATTGCCATTTCAAATCAAAATATGTCCTTCACATGAATTATGCAGATCTGAAGAGTTAATTTTTTTGCAGTGGTGGGGCCAAGTGGCCATCACATTTTCCCATACTGGAGTGAGACCAGAGAGTTGTTGTCATGTTGTGATCTTCGTCACAATAAAACATCTTTGGTGAGACGACAAGACAAAACGTCTTCTTTTCCCTCTTAAACATAGATGTGTACAGTGGACGCTAGTATATTACTTACTATGTAATATGCTGTTTAGCTAACTTAACGTTAGCTAGCTAGTTGCTAAACTAATGTTAACCTGTCAAATTAAGTTGGAGGGTGTCCTAATGTGACCTGTCAAATCTTTACCAACCTGTTTATAATGCAAAGCGCGCCAGCTTGTTAGCGTGCTAGCTTGTTAGCATGTCAGCTAACGCTAACTTTAGTGAATTGTGTGTTAACTTACAACATTGACATTACCTTTGAGAATCATTTTGCTGAGTTCAGGCTAACTCCCACTGCATCTGTGTTGCTTCCATCTTTGTCCATTTTAACATCCATCATTGTCGTAGGTTACGAGGGAAATAAAAGATTAACATGTGATGAAACACGACCAGTAATAATAATGGGAAAAATTATTTCCTGACGGGGAAAATTCACATGAATGCCGCTTCAAGTCAGAACAACATATCGGAAAGTCTGAGAAAACTTTTTTACTTATGCAGAAATATAGTGGATGAGAGTAAATGTTTGGTTGAACACACCAAAGGTGCAATGACTTCCCAACTGGGAACACCTGAGCGGCCCATGGATTCACTAGTCATAGTGCGAGTTATGGTGTTACACTGTTTTGGTGACTCATAAGATTCTGTAACCTGCAGTGATGGAAAAAGTGCTCAGATCCTTCACTAGTAAAAGCATTAATACCACAACATATAAGTTTGGTCTTAGGTACAGCCTCAGACTGAGGGAGTTCCAGAGCTGAGGGGCTCTGGCTGTAAAAGCTTGGTCACCTTTAGTGTTGTGCCAGGGTCTGAGGGATCTGAGCCCTGCCTGAGGATCTGGGGCTGCTCTCTGGCTCATAGGGGAGCAACAATTCAGCAATAAAACTGTGAGCTAACCACAAAGTCTTGTAAAGGTAATCAGGAAAATCTTTTTTTCAAAAATCAATTCCAAAACTTGTAACCAATGAAGAGGCTAAAACAGGGCTGATGTGATCTTGTCTTGTAGTATTTGTTAAAAGCTGAGCACCTTCATTTTGTACCAGCTGAAGGCGTGAGATTATTTTAACCCTGAATACAATCAGTTACAATGATCTCACCAAGAAGAAATAAAAGCATGGACGACCCTGTAGAGATCAAGCTGAGAGAGAAACAAATTTGATTTTTGAGATGCTCCTCTGTTAATAAAAACAAGATTGAACTTTTAAAATTTGTTCTCCAAATGAAATGTCACTAAAATATTAAGCCCATGTCTCTGGCTGTTTGTAGATGGGCTGCTGAGATGTTTTTGTAAAACAGGGATTGAGTTTTGTTTTCATGTAGCTATACATAAATAGATGTGTCCTGTGTACTTTTACATACTTTCCTTTTTGTTTTTATGGACCTGTATGTAACTGTGAGTATGTATAGATTCATTGTATAGTTATTTTTAGTATTCATTGAGGCAATTCAAATTAAACACCTTGCCACATCCGCACAGTCCACCAACACAATATTACCAGACACTATTGTGTAAATTCTTTATGTTTAGTGTATGGTTAATATATTTTATATTTAATTTCAGTTTCTTCTTAAGTTTTATTTTTTTGTTTTTATTATTCTGACCGATATTTACGTCTTTGTATTTTCCTTATTTTGTTTTTTGAAGCAGAGGACACACAGCAAGAGACCAAGGTCTCAGCTGTGGGTCTTTTCCATTGTCAGTTTTGGCCACGTGAGTCAAACCGCGCTGCGCTGATTTGCATTTTCACACGAGATGAACCCTCTCAGAAGTAGGGCCAAAGCAAGCCCGACCCGCCTTAAGCGGTGATATCTCGCTGTCTGTGTTTTAGTTTTCCTCTGCATTGCTGTTTTTACACCCTGGTATTTGTTTTATTTTACAGTTTCATACTCACTTAAGAAATGCTGATGAACACCCAACATTTCCTGGTTTTGCTGCTCCTTAATAAAAGCTTTTAAATAAAAAAAAATTGCATGAACTTTTACTGTAAAGAATTTGTAGGAAATCAAGTGTTTGTTCGGCAGTTTACAGCTGCTCGAATGAAGCTAAACACACGTGAATGGAAAAGGGGAACTGAACTAAACTGAACTTGTCAAAATCTGACAAACAGCAGACGTAGTGTATGCATGGCAGCACTGAATATGCTTCACAGCACAACATCATTGTGTTTCATCATTATCTTTGGTAGATGTTTAATATTTTATTATCAGAGTTGGAGCTTTTTCTAATTCAAGAAGCCTGTTGGATGGTGCTGATTAACAACACTTTCAGCACTTCACAGCAGTTTTTGGAGTCGTGAGCAGACAGGGCTGAGTTCCATCTGTCGCTCAGCTCTGTGCGCTCGTACACAGAGCTGAGTGACAGCTGTCACATGTGTGAAGCTACATACACAGAGGGATGGAGCAGAGCTTTGTGATATTCTAGTTGTTCATGTAAAACACATATTTAGGTAATTACTGCTGGAAAGAATATAAAATGCACCTGGATAAAGTCACAGTGTCCTGGTTTCTATCAGTGTGCTACAGCTGACATACCTGGGTTTCTAAGAAGTTATTTGGATTTCTGAAACCAGAATATGATTATTACATGTGCAATTAAATAAATTTGATCATGACAGGATATTAGTGGTCATATAAACGCTCACTGTAACTGCTGTCACACATGCACTGCAACTCTGCAGTTATCAAAGGAGCTGTAATGGCTCGAGCCCCGAACAGATGCATACACGGGCGGCTGTGGACCCCATAGACACCTTTTCATTTCCTTTATCCAGCATTCTGGAGGACGCACTCCACACAGGCAGAGTCAATCGGCTGCACTGAAAACATGCCTCATGCACGCAGAAAACACAATACCAGCTGTGTGAATAAGGGCTGCAACAAACTATTATTTTCATAGCTGATTAACCGGTCGAACATTAAATTTAATAGTTGTTTGCCTTTAAAAATGTCAGAAAATGTTGATCAAAGTCCACGATAACATCCTCGAATTTCTAATTTTGTCCTCAAAGAAAGTTCAGTTTACTGTCAGAGAAGAGTACAGACACAAGAAAATATTCACATTTAGGAAGCTGGAATCAGAACATTTTCACTTTTTTCTGAAAAAAAAAAAACTCAAAACGATTAATCGATTGTCAAAATATTTGGTTATCCCAGACTTGATCCTGGCAGCTTCCTAGTCTTAGATGTGAGTGAGCGTCATGTGTGAAAACAGCAGGTCACTGTTTCTGCCTGCCTGTATATTGCTTTCCACTCTGTCATTGATTATTTCACTTTCATACAGACTGTCTGCCGATCAATATCAGTCTGATATTTTTTGAGCTTGCGTTTTAATACCTTTCTTCATCATCTGAGATGTGAGAACATCAGATTACAGTTAGAGAAAGTGAAAGTGTGCGTCCTGCAAATCCCAGGGCACCATGAAGTGTCTCTGCTGTCAGCAGGCAGACTGGAGTCAGCTGATCTCTATCACCCTTCTCCACTTCCATCACAATTTTTCAGACTCGGGTTGTATTGATATCAACAGAAAAACAGTCATTATTATGGAGAAGTCATCCTCCTCCTCCTCCTCCTCGCTCTACAGGCTCCACCCCTCACCTGAAACATACGGAGTATTTCCAACTTGTGTGAACACGTCTGACGCGGATGCTCTCCTCATGTGTGCTGCATGTGTGAAAGGACACACACGGACAATGTCCCCACCTGATTCTCAGGACAGAGTTCAAAGTGCATGTGTGAAAACGCCTTATATGTTGTGGTGTTTGGGCTCAATATAGTTTTGAGTAGGAATGCACATAAATAACTTAGTAATTCTACTTCACTGATGTTAATGATGATGATCATTTCATATCCAGTTTTGCACACATATATTAGTTTAAGAAAAGGGTTATTTTTATTTTTGTCTTGCTTCACTTTTATGCACTTACACATGCTACTCAGTCTATTGGTCTATAGGCTATAATTCTCAAACTATGCTGCATGTATTACTGGTACGGAAGCTTCGTCAAGTGTAGGGGTCTGCAATCTTTACTATCAAGAGTCATTTTTTGCCAAAAAAAAAGACCAAAAAAACAAAAAACAAAATCTGCAATGATTAATCTATTACTAATCAATTATTAAATTCAGTGGCAGCGATTTTGTCCACATGCTCTGATTTTGGCTTCTTAAATGTGAATATTTCTGCTTTCTTGACTCCTCTCTGACAGTAAACTGAATATCTTTGAGTTGTAGACAAAACAAGATATTTGAGGACGTCATCTTGGACTTTGGGAAACACTAATCAATATTTTTTCACTATTCAACATTTTATTGACCAAACAACAATCAGGTAATTGAGAAAATAATCAACATATTAATCGACTATGAAAATAATTGTTAGTTGCTTCCCTAAAAAAATCTGTCTGGAGCTGCAACTATTGCATTTTCTATTCTCCTCTCAGACTTCCACAGCTCGCCGAGACTTCTGCCTCTGGAAAAAAAATAAGAGGAAAGGGCACTAAGCTGTAAACATAGGGTATGGTGCACATTTTGGTGAAGAAATATTAAAACATTTATATGTATGTATAGGCACATTTCTATAATTAGATAATATCAAAATCTTTTTAGGTCTACAACAATGATAAATGAAAATTAAAATGTTTAAAATAGAGCCATTATTCATGTCAATATCATTTTTTGCCAAAGCCACAGGCAGCAACAAGAGAGAGAGAGAGGGGGGCAAAAGAGCCACATGTGGCTCCAGAGCCACAGGTTACAGACCCCTGGTCTAGTGGTGCATAGAGGAATGGCTAAAAATATTTAAAAATGAAACATATAATGATATCAAAATTCTACAAAATTTAGAATGGAAATTCATTTAAAATAAGTTTTGTGTTTTCTGTAATATTTTTGTTTAGATATCAGCCTGCTACATGTCCATGTTCTTGAATCTAGAGCACACAGACGTCATTAATGATGAGCTCGGAGCTAAACTGTGATGCAGGCTAGTAGGCAGAAGCTTCAAGTCCATTTGTCTGCACCAAAAGTGATGCAGCCAATCAGCATCCTAGGAGGGACTACTGGCAGCTATGGGTGTGGTTTTAGGTGTGACGGAGGCGAGAAGCATCCATGGAAATGACCTGTCTCTCACAAACAATGGCGGCTCCTGAAGAGGTTAGCATAGATACTGTGATAGCATCAGTTTTATCAGAACTTTTCTTCATTGAAAGAAAAGCAAAGAAGAGGTTTTTGCTCTTCTCCCAACTGGCTTCAGCAAGTGTTTGATCTAATTGGTTGAAATTAGCCTGTGTGAGATGTGAGAGACAGATGGTTCATCCAATCAAAGTGTTTTTTTTAAAGTGCCTGCCCTTTTCCAAACAATTTCTAAGGGTGACTTCCCAAATGGTTCTGTGTAACAAACCATCTGGTGTGTCAGAGAAGCCTTTTCTCCATGGAAACGATGTTTTTGTTCTTCTCCCAACCAACTTCAGCAGGAGTTTGATCTGATAGACGGATGGTTCATCCAAGCACCTGCCAAGTGTCTGCCCTTTTCCAGACAGTTTCTAAAGACGTCTTTGGCAATAAATAATCCTCATATGAGGAATAAAGCTGCCTCCTGTGTAAAGTGTCTGTAACTGAATAGGGCAGGCCTGCAGTGCTTCTGTAAGCTTTTTTAATGTTGGTACTTTGAGAGTGTAATATTTTCTGAAGTGGTACAGGGTGTAAAAAGTTTGTGAACCCTGGATCTATAGGATCGACTCAGTGCAACTGCTGCTGTGAGCTGAGCAGCTCCTCTGTAGCTGTAGGAGTTTAATATCTCTCTCAGTAGCACCTCAACAGCAGCTCCGTCTCCTCCCTCCTCCACGCTCTCTCCTCAGGTCTGGGGAATCACTCTGGCAATCTTTTGGCCTGATTCTAATGCTGCTGCTGTCCTCCTCTCTATAATGTGGGTCCCTTCTCGCTCTGTAAAGTGCTTTGTGGAGCCGCGGTGGTGGAGCTGGTGTGGTCCGCTGACTCTCAGGCCGGGCTGCGGCGTCTCATCGGACGTTCCATTATCCTCTATGTGTTCCCCCAGTACCAGCTGCCAGAGCAGATAACTCGCAACAGCTGCACTGGGAAGGAATGATGGAGCTAAATGGTGCGTGTGTGTGTGTGTATGTGTGTGTATGCAAGTACTGTATAGCAACAGACATACTTTAAAGGCATATGCTTCAAACAAACAAGCACCCTTTTAATCATGGTGACTTACACGGTACACTGCCATGATTAAAAGGGTGTGTAGGATAAACTGTATGTTGCAGACTATACTGTGTGTGTGTGTGTGTGTGTGTGTGTGTGTGAGGAAGAGCAACAACAAAAGTTTTTTCTCTCATTGTCACAATAAAAAAGTCTTTCTCGCCATTAATAAAGGCAGTAGTTACAACTTATAAGCCCTTTATAAAGGTTGACTTATTAGAACATTTCTTTTGCCAGACATTTTACAGAGATTTCTTTTGTAACATGAATATTGGACAGTTGGACATTCAATGACAACAATTTTTTACCCTCAGTTTCAGTGGTTCTATGAGTGGCAACCAATTACTCCCAAAACCATATGTATGACCAGTGAAGAGCACCATCAGCGACAGGCCTACTGGACCTTAACTACCTTACATGCATGGTTTATGTTATAAAACAGTCACACTTTGGTTAGGTTTAGGCACACAAATGACCTGGTTAAGGTTAGGAAAAGATCATAGTTAGGGTTAACAAAATTGTAAGTTCTTCATAACTTTAAGTAACTCTACGTTTACTTTTTGTTCCACACCGAACTCAGGCGGTCTTCTGGGTGAAGGTCCTGTGCTTGATTGACGTTTTTGCTCCTTATACTTCTCCAGTCAGTTACTATGTCTAGGGGGGGGGGGGGGGGCTGCCTAACAATTAAAAG
>JAJHUR010111837.1:0-11179 GCA_027495735.1 Lutjanus campechanus | reverse complement strand
GATAAACAAAATACCTGAAATAGCAAGGTCGCCTGGTGCAGCATCTCTCAGGCCCAAACCAAATACCCTTTAAGGGGGGGCAGCCATGCAGCTGCTCCTCTCTAACACACGAACATGACTTCTACTATGATAGGCTATGATATTATATGATATTATCTACTATGATAGATAAAATTTACCACTACAACTACAGTTCATATTTTTTCCAAGGTTAGGTCCCATGGTGGTCCACTGGAAGGGGCAAGACTTCAGCTCTCTATTGTATATTTTAGACTTTTCTTTCTGGGGGAGATTTAGTATCCTTAGCTTGCCAAACTTATACATTTTTGTTGTGGAACATTAAAGGTAGGGATGTGCGCGATTAGTCAACTACACGATTAAATGTCACCACCCACGCAAGTCGGCAACAGAAATACTAGTCGGTTAAACTATTTATCAATATTTTATTTACGCACAATGCCAGTTAACTGTTGCCTCTAAGATGTTATGCAGTCGCCCGCCATTTGTCGGGGCTGTGGCCCCATCAGACGGCAGCGCCTCTCGCTGTACACCATAAACACGTATGCCCCGATCGCCCAGGCAACCCCAGAGGTTTTTATCAGCAAAGTCGGACAGATGACAGCTTGTAAAACCAGCGCGGTTTGGCAGTGTTTTAATCTAGAAAATGGAAATAAGATTAAAATCACTTGACTGGAGCAGCCAGTTAACTTGCAAGCAGAGGAGCTGCTGCTGCGAGCACTGCTAATGTTAGCCACAGTGTGTAGCAGTCTGGTAGCTAACGTCAGCTCTGGGTCATTTACCTGCATTTACCTGTGATTAATAGCTTCAAAAATATCACTTAATACGCACAGTACTTTTCCAGGCAGTGTTTAACATGATCGATTAATAAATTGTGCTCAATTTTAACTGCGTTCTGAGTCTTTAATGTTAGACTAGTCAACTTGACTAATGAAATTTTGCGTTTAACCAACAGGGAAATTAGTCGCCAGGAACGTCCCTAATTAAAGGCGTGTTGGACTTGCCACTTTTATCTCTGAAGTGAGACTATGTAACATTTGACAGAGGAAATAACCCCATCTTCAATGTTCAGTTCTTAAGGATAAAATGCACCCTTACTGAATTCAGCAAACTCTGTTTTTTCTGCTACTGTCTGCCTTGGTCTGGTATGACCAGTAGCTTACGGTGGCTCAAGCTGGCAAACTATCTAAACTACTTTGTGTTTTATCTCTGTACATTTGAATAGTTTAAGAAAAAAGAAATCAGTAAGTAACAGGCTGAATCCAAATAATTATTCTCCTAAATATGATGCATGGTTTATCTGGACTGTCACCTATAAACTGTATGTAAAGGAACTTAGATTGGAAGACTAGTTTTTAGTATGAAGTAGGGTTAATCTTTCAAGCAAACTCTGTTGAAGTCTTCATTCTCTGCGGACGCTCTGGATTTGGACAGCCCTCGGCACTTTCCAAGAAAGAGCCTGTTAATTTAGTGAGAAAGTGCGGGGAAGTCCAGACATTTGGAATCAACTTGAATACCTCATAAGGAGAGGTGTTTGTTGTTTCCTGCCTGCCATCCCGTTACCCTCACTCTCTGGCAGATTGCCTTGTAATGATGTCTTTAAAGAGGAACTTAACAGCTGGCTAAACAGCAGTGTTTTACTTACCTCTGGTTGTTTCACCTCTAACTCCACTGTAGTGTGCTTTGTTGCACCTGTAGGCACACCCAACAGTGATGTCATGGAAGATATGACTGTAGCAACATGCTGCTGGAGCCAATTGCACCAACTGGGCACCTGTCCTTAAGCCAAGTTGGTCAGAACTTGGCGTTTTAAGGCCGACCTAATAGTGACGCTGGTGTGTAGGGCTACTCCAGACTAAAGATTTTCCTGGTTGCGTAGCTGTGAATTCAAGCCAATAGTTGACTAAACGCCGCATGTTTATATCATTACTATTATTGTCTTTTTTTTTTTAATTCAAAAGAAGCTATCTCTTAAAAGCTAATGACAAAAGTGGTAATGACTCTGAATGTATCGAAACAACCAGCAATCAGAGTGAAGATTTTAATTGGTGTCGTAGTCCTGATCGGAGCCGCTGTAAGTCACCTGTCAGCAAACTGGTCCCCTTCATTCTCTGAGGCTTTTTCCCAGTTTAATAAGACTGCTAACTGAGCTTACTAGATAATGGCAGCTACAGCACAGTTAGCAGCAGGGCACCAGTGACTTCAGTGTTACAAGAGAAAAAGGTCCGTCTTGTGACTATCGTGTGATACTTTAGTTCTGGGCATAATGGCAGCTACTGAATGGAGTATGAGGTGGGGGTTTTTTTCTCTTTTTTGTTTTTTGTGACTATTGTATAAATGAAAACTTGGCTGACTAAGACTCTCCTCGTGACTAACGGTTTAGTCGACTATTAGGGGAGCCCTCCCGCTTCCACCATCTAGGTTTAAGCATTCTTTTGTCTAAGAGCAGATGTAAAACCGAAATCTAGGCTGTTTCTGTCGAAACACCTTTTAACAACACAGCTATTCTGATGCGTTCAGGGGAGCTTTAATGAATTTTTCTTAAAGACGCGTCTTTCTTTGCCTTGCTCAGAAGGTCTGTCTACTTTTTCCATATATTGTTCTCTGACTGACGGCTGTCCAAATCAGAACAATTATCATCTTCATCATTTCTCTACAAACTGACTGCTACTTCTTAGTTGTCATTACGTTGTACTGCTTAGCAGTCAGCACCAATTTTCTTATCTCAGTGTCTGTGCAGTTTCTTTTCCTTTTATCATCAATAATTTTGCAGCAAATTAGAATGATTAGCTATAATAACGGATCCGCCGGCCGCTAAGCTATAGCCATAGTTGCGTGGGCATGGACATACATCGCTAAGAACGAGCATAGTTAAGACTAGTTTCAAGTTTGGTTGGTCCAACTGATGTAAAATTTATTCTAAAGACTGATCTTAACAAAGACCCAATTAGCAGTAAGGACCAGAGAGTAAAGACCCACCCCCGGAGGTCAGCAAAAACAAGATTTTCAAGGCGTGTTAAGAAGTAACTGATTCAAAAGAATCATGAGAAATGAAGGGAAATTCAATTTAGCATTATCCTGTAATTGCCACTTGTTAGCACAGTGGCTACTGTTTAGCAAAAGTTACTTAGTCTCACTTTAAAAGAGAAGTAGGCGATGAAATTTTAAACAGTGTGGTCCTCTGCTGGCAACCTGTTGTGCAGCATCTTCGTCAGCTTCATCGTCTCACTTACTCATCAGCAGCAGCTGCTCTACTAGCTAATCAGCATGCTAAATATTCTTTATATCATCACTGAATTAACTTGTAGGTGCTTTTATTCCTGAAGAATTCATCTTTTTAACCTCCAGAGGTAAAATGTCTTTCACTGTTGGTCTCTAACTCATTGAACCTCCCCAGATCTCAGCTTTTATAAGTTGTTTTCTCAGCACCAAGGCCAAGTATTGGTTGAGTCATCGCTACTGATCGACACCATCAACAGTTATGGTTACAGTTGCCACGGCACTGTACACACAATAATCTCTCTTACTGCCCATTTAAATCTGCCTCTTTGGCAGTCTGTCTTTTCCTCACTGTATCCTGCTCACTCTGCTGGTGTAGTGACCTACTTTCTCCAGCAGAACCATTCAACTTCCATTTCATCTTGTTCTGTTGTAGTCTATGGATGAGGTTGGTCTGACCCACGTCAACCCGCATCCCACGCGGCCTCGGGTCGCCCACAACCTCCTGAGTCACCTCCCTCTGCACTCCCAGCAGCCGAGCAGGGCCCAGAGCCTCCTGATTCCCATCGGGGGGATTCACATGATTCAGCCCCGGTCCCTCCTCCCTCTGTACAGCCTGGTGAGCAGCCCCGCGGCAGCCACCGCAGCCAACCCCGTGGGGACGTCCTGGAGAAAGGGGAGGCTCTCTCTGCTGCAGCGCCAGGATACTCTCAAAGAGGCGTCGCCCAGCAGCACAGACAGCCCGCCAGACCCCGGGAGCAGCCGATCGGACGCTCTGTCGCACAGGAAGAGCCGAGCGTGCTTCGGCGTCCAGCAGGCAGAGACAGAGACGAGGCGTCCGGAGGTAAACGCAGACGCACATGTCACAGAGAGGTGTGTTTACCCCGAGACCACCCAAGGCCAAAAAAAGGCTCCTTCCTCCCAGACACAGCTCTGATCGGAGGGAGGGTCTGAAGGGACAGTGCAAAAGTCTAAAAACCAGAGTGTGTCATAAAAACAGCTCTGGTTTTAGGACGGAGGACTAAAGGCAAGAGCACTTGAGCACCGCTTCTGAATGACGCTATTATGTAATTATATGAATAATATATATAGACACTATGTTAGATATGCAGTATGTTTTGTAAATCTTTTTTTACCCTCTTGTTTGATGTCATCGGTGTTAATTTATTTATGTGCTATTATGCAAATTCTGTACTATATGCAAAAGCAGCTGGAATGAAAATAGACAAAGTTTTAATCAGTTTCCCTGTTAACCCTTTTGACAGCTCTAATATAATATTGCTGTGTTAATGTACTGTATTACCAAAATGGATATAGAAAGGTACTACAAATATTTATTCACCCCGACCAGTATTTTGAAGTGCAATTTTATGTCAAGATTGTGGTTTGAAATGTCATTCTTAAAAGGCTGTGATTATTATTATTATTATTATAATTATTATTATTATTATTATTGTTATTATTATTATTATTATTATTATTTGTCAGGTTTTTTTTAAAATTTTGTTGTTGTTGTTGTCTTTGTTTGTGTTCAAAGAAGCAGGGTTACGATCACCTCCTTTTCTAATGTCTTTAGGAAAAGAAGTTTCAGATCAAGACATTCGGAGTGCACTGACAAATAATTTGATATCCAGAGGAAAACCTGTTTCACGTACATGGTAGCTACGGTACCGTTTTTTTCATAAACAGATACATGTATTTTTGTGTTGTTGCTTTTATAAATGATACAATCACTCTGTCATTTTCATGTTTACCATTAAACTTCTCATTTTTACAGATTTATATTAAAACTGTGTTGCACGTGTGGTGTTTGAGTCAGTCATTGCTCTTCTTTTCCAGGGGAACGTAAGGTTTTTCAAATGCTAACTGGTGGATAGAAATTAGTGGGAATCAGTGGTTGCATGGAAGGTAGGAAACTAAAAATGTGAAAACCTGCTGATTAAGGATGTACAGTATGTGATTTGTAATTAAAGGGTCAGGTCACCCAAATTACAAAAAAGAAAAAGAAGATTCACTTTTCTTTAGCGGTATGTAGCTCTGAATGTAGTTTTGGTCTTAATTACTGATTGTTTTCTGAGATTTTACGGTATAATATGTAACATCCACTTTAAATATTGCGGAAATTTTACTCATTATACCGTTGTTACATAGCTCTGGTCTAAAAACGACAAAATGTTGCACGTCATTCCTTTTACGTTATTTGCTATAACATTCGGGGAAACATGGGAAACCCCAGGTGATACATCAGAGTACTGTTCCCCTGAAGGTCAAGACACAACAGCAATTCAGAAAAAAATAATTTAACAAAACAAAACAAACATTTCAAAAAACACAACCTCATATCACAAAACAGAATAACATCTGACAAAACACAACAACGTCCCCCCAAAAAACATAACATTTGACAAAACAAAACGTGTCACAAAACACAACAACTTCTCACGAAACATAACGTTTGAGAAACCACAACAACATATTACTAAACAAAATAATATTTGACAAAACACAACAACAATCCAGAAAACATTTCACAAAACGTTTTAGAAGACACAACAACTTTTCATAAAACATGATATTTCAGAAACCACAACATATCACAAAAGAAAACATCATTTAGCAGAACATTTCACAAAACACAGCAGTTCAGAAAACAGCATTTGACAAAACACATTTCACAAAACAATGTTTTAGAAAACACAACAACTTTTTAGAAAAAACATGACATTTTCAGATTACAGAAAGGGTTTGTAAAATGTTAAAATATTTTGCAAAACGTGTTTTCTGATTTGTTGTTGTGTTTTGACCTTCAGGGCCACCGTATGAGAGAGTGAGGAAAGAAGTCTGCAAATGTGACCACAAGTAAAGTGAATAAAACTGTAATAAGTTACCTCATCGTGAACATGATTTCTGCCTGAGTCACATCAGATAGATTTTCAGCTGCAGTGGTGGTTGTTTAACAATGAAGACTCCCATGATGCCACTCTACTTCATGACATCATCAAATTACGTCTTTGTTATTGTTTTGATGTGAGAGACCCCGAGCAGCAGAAATGACATACTGTGTGTGTGAGTCTCCAACAAAACACAATGAAGATGAATGGAATTTCCAGCACATTTCCTAATGCTATTTTGTTTTAAATTTGGTTGAACTGACCCTTTAAAGAGCTTAAACATGCACCACACCTGTGTGTGTTTTTTCAGCACATAATAACAGCTTGATTGAGTGCATGTCCACTGTAACAATAGGGTTAATAGTATTGTCTCTGTTATGTTTGTTTACAGAACTTTATTTTCCTCAGGCTTCTTTGTCTTATTGTGTAGTGTTTTCTTACACAAGTTCCAGGCACAATCTGTTTTATTTCTTTCTTTTTGCTGTTCTTTACATTTCAGTTCCAGGGTGATAAAATAATACAGAAAACCTGCAGAGTCAGTGTTGATGACTGTGGCACCACCCTGTGGCTATGGTAAGACTGTACTTGAAATTGAAATCCTACCCCTCAGAGAGGACAAACACACATTTTCTTCAAAATCTGGTTTATGGCCTGCCTTAATTTAGTTTTTTTTTTTTTCCTTTTGATTTTGTTATATTTCACATTGATCCTCCTTTCCTCCCCTGTGTTGTTGTGCTCATGAAGGCAGGTCGTCTTTGTTTCCCAGAACTGAAGATGTCACATGTAACCACTGGGTGGCAGGAGAAAGCAGCTTTAAGTCGGTCTTGGCTCATGCTGGCTGTGGACTGAAAAGGATGACATCACACACTGAAGGTACTGGCCCACATACTGAAAGCCTCTCCTGTAAAAAATCATCCACACATACAGCAGGGATAATCAGACACAGGTATAGGAGGGAAGAGCGAGGGATTTTTATTGTGTATTTTCATAGTTTTATTTTCAAAGAACATAATGATAGAAACATGGATGCACTACTGACCGGGCCCACATGCCCAGGATCCCCCCAGGGCTTCACCTGCCAGATGTCAGAGACACAGTCCAACTACAAACAGACACAAAACACCAGAAAATGACCACCAAGAGGCAAAACAATAACGACTACAGAGAGAGACAACAAAGAGATGTAAAAGAAAAACAACATATAAAACAACAACAAAGATGTAAAATGACAATGAAGACATGTAATAACCTTAATCTCAAACAACTACAAAGTAATGTAAATGGACAACAAAGAGATGTCAAACTACAACAAAGGTGTAAAATAATTGCAGATAGATGTAAAACAACAACAAAGATGGAAACGACGACAAAGGTGCAAAACAAGATATAAAACAACAATGTAAAATAACAACAAAGATGTAATGCCACTATAAAGACATGTAATAACCTTAATCTTAAACAACTACAAAGCAATGTTAATGGACAACAAAGAGTTGTAAAACTGCATAAATGATGTAAAACGAGATGTAAAACAACAACAAACATGTAAAAGGACAACAAAGACGTGAAGTCAATACAAAGAGAAACACAAATTTCAAAGAGATAAAACAACTACAGAGAAATGTAAACAATTACAGAGATGAAAAGTGACTTTAAAGAGATGTTGAATGACCGCAATCAATACAAAGAGATGTAACAATTTCAAAGAGATATAAAACAACTATAAAGTAAAACAATTACCTGGATGGAAAGTGACTTCAAAGAGATGTTAAATTACTACAAAGAAATATAAAATAAAAAATGTAAAATTACAACAGAGATTCATGATGACTACAAAAGACAAAAAAAAAACCTACTACAAAGAAATGTAAAACAAAACATTGAACAACAGCAAAGATTTCAAACAACCACAAAGAAATATAAAATGACTGAGATGTAAAACGACTACACAGAGATGTAAAAGGAAAACAAAGAGATGTGAAGCAACTACAAAAAGATGTAAAATGAGAGGTAAAACAACTAAGAAGAAATGTAAAAGGACCACAAAGATGATTGATTGATTGATTGATTGATTGATTGATTGATTGATTGATTGATTGATTGATTGATATCTGTGTTTTGTGGCTCATATCCTTCCATGGATAAAAACCACCGTCAACAGAGGTGTGGTTAAAGAAAAGATGTTTATGTTTTATATCCTGACCTATGATCACCTCAGTGATTGTTCCTCCTTTTTTACAGCATTGTAGGGAAAATTGACCATGAGTGTACACAATGATGGCGCAATTAAAGGGAATTATTCACTGTGAATATTGTGACGTATTTCCAAAGGAGGGGCGCTGTGATAAGATTCACTAAAAGCGGAGATACAAACAATATGATAAATTCATGATGGGGAAAATATTTCAGGGGATTTCTGGCTCTGTGTGCAAAATGAAACAATTCAAACATCAATGAATGGGGAATTCCTGACACTTACCCAGGCGGGGAATTTTAATCTGCAGATTGACCCAACAGTTTCATGGAACCACAACAGTCTAGAAGGTCATTGATAATAAATATCCTTGACTTTCATATGTCAGCAAAACATTTGTTCATTGATGGAGACCTCATTTTCCCAGGAAAAAATCTTTGGAAGTGTGTTGTGAAAGCAAGGCTTCTAGGGAGTTAGTCTACATGTTACATTACACTGTGCAGTCAACATTTACTTCATAATGATGTAAGCTAAAATTATGCTATTTTTACTTTAATAAGCAAAAAAAAATCCTATTTCTATGTTAAATTCCCCATGTTAATCCACAGATTAGAATACATTTCTAGCCAAAAGAGAGAAATGACGGTAAAGTTACGTAACTTGGTAACACACAGTATATGTGCCTCGTGTTTAGAACTCTTGGAATACTTAAACAATGACTTAAACATGGAATACTTGGAAGAAAACATGATTGTTTTTCATCTATGATCTACTGGTGCACTTCAGCCTCTTGTGGCTAAAATGAATATTGCAAGGACAAACAAACCATGACAAAAAAACACAAGACAACACAAAAAAAACCCAAAAACAAATCACCCACCAAAACTTTTTTCACCTTGTTTTAAATGATGACTTAAATGACCTTTTTTTCTTTTTAAACCTGCCCTTTAAACACAGGAGAGAAAACAATTTAGATCAGACTTAGAAAACAGATTTTTCTTTTCTGACTCACCTCCCAAGACGTCCATATATTACAACAAAATACAAAAACAAATATAATAGAACTGGATTAAATGATCCCAACCTTTTCTCTCCAGTCTTGAATGCAGAGACAGGATTCATGTAACCTCATTAAGTTTCAAAGCAGAGAACCGAAATACATTTGACATTTAAAAAAAAAAAAGAAAAAAGTTTCCATTTCTCTACTTATTTTCTCCTTAAATACTTTAATTTCCAGTCCCATTTGCAATAATAAGATAAAGTTGCCATTTAAACATGATAAGAGTCGACTGAAGTTCATGGGAATATGAAAGTCTTCCTGTTGGTCTAAATTTAGATGGATTTCTCCTCCTGAGAAAAGCTTTGCCTTGTTTTATTTAAATGGTATAATGTATAATAGTGTTTTGTTTTTCTGCAGTCTTGTCACTTTAATATGCAGTTTAAGACTGCCTTAGGTCACATATGTATGTTCTGTTCTCTCAATGATCAAAAGTCATAAATGTTACCATGGCTACTGAAAACAAATCAAAACATCAGGGGGTGTGCAACTATGAGAATATCTGAGAAGAGCAGATAGGGCCTTTTATTCAAGCATTTCCTCTCAAAAGAATGCAAAAGTCCAGAACTAACGAGCCAAAGTGCCCTTTTGATGAAACGTTTAAGGCCATGAATTTGCATTTGATCTGATCTCACATTAGGTGGTCAAAATTTGACAGCAAAATACAATTTTTAGCCTTTAAATTACTAAATAAATAAAACATTATACAGAGGTTGTCAACCCGTTTTCACCCCAAGTCGTTAAAAACTTTGACTCCCCCTAGTGTCTCATACTGACGCATGAAACTCTGCTGGGAAAAAAAAAGCCTTTTAAACATGTGATTAACACTGTGAAAGGTTTAGGAAAAGATCATGGTTTGGGTTTAAATAAATAGGTCAAGTCAAAGAAGGCCATGGAATGCAACCGAAAGCTTTGGAAGCAACCATTGAAGGGACAGTTCACCCCAAAATCTAAAATACACATTTTCCCCCAGGCATGTAGTGCTACTAATCCATCTAGATATTGTTGGTGTGAGTAGCAGAGTTTCAGAGATATCAGCCATAGAGATGTTTGCCTTCTCTACAATGCAATGGGGCTAAATGGCACTTAGCTTGTTGTGCTCAAAGCTCCAAAAAATACATTTGAAAATTCAAAACTAGTCTTTTTCCAAAAAATCATGACCCGGTTACTTGCGTTGATAATCCACAGATCTTGTTGCGAGCAGTTTCATGTAGGAACTACTTACTTTCCGCAGTAGAATCTACTGGAACTACTTTCTTTTGTACTAGAAAGAAAGTAGTTCCTACATGAAACTGTTCACAACAAAGTCTGTAATCAGCAATGTCTGGAAAAAAATGTATTGAACATCTCTAGCTATTTCTGTTTCAAGGACTTGTATCATTTCTTAGTCACCATATCATGAAGACACATGTCACATGACTCACAGCTCCCATCACTGATCTCCCTGTATTAATTGGTCTGACTGGTATGTATCAGACTTGTGGTTGCAGACAGGCGGTGTAGCAGACACCCTCATCACTCATGTCAAATAGCCTGAAACCATCTCAGTGTGGTTACTTTGGTAGTTTTGTTTTGTGTATCTGACATGCTGGCACTGATGCCGCTATCAAAGCCTCCATCTACTCACACAGGGGTTTAGCCCATATTCTTCACCTCAGTCATATCATGGTCCCATCTGTGTGTGTGTCTGTGTGTGTCTGTGAGTCAGTTACTCCACGTTCTTCTCTTAGCTCAAACTCTTACATCAACAGCTGCCAAGTTCGCTTCCTGTTTTCTGCTTGGTTTTTTTTTTTTTTTTTT